>JAVJIF010007851.1:0-196789 GCA_038442645.1 Agave tequilana
TACAATACAGGATAACAAGGCAGGATTCCCGTAAATGTGATAATCACAAGGTCAAGTATATCATGCTGGGTGTCAAGTGATAGCATGACAGGGAGGGTGATATTGGCAGGTGACAAGTCATGTCAAGAGATTGATATTAGCCGGTGGCAAGTCATGTCATAACAAAGGGTCTTGCCAAGTGGTAGCATGTAAATTACAAGTATGAAATAATGGCATGTCAAGTGGTAAACACATCAGTAAATACATGGCATGTGATAGAGTAGTAGCTGAGCACAATCAAACGGAGCTGAACAAGCTGGAGGCACAAACAGCAAACAGTATTTAACACTGGAGCGCCTGGCGAGGTTACCGGGAGGACCCGACTTAAAGTACGAGTGGAAAATCCGGCAGCAACTCGCCTAGACGAATCTAGTGGTAAAGCGCTGAACGTTGATCATGATAACCAGGCGGAGCCGAAGACCTGACGGTCCCAATCACTTCCCTTTCGAGACAGTGAGTGACCGGAGGCTGAAGAACGGAAAGACCTGTCGGTCCCAATCACTTCTCTTTCGAGACAGTGAGTGACCGGAGGCTGAAGAACGGAAAGACCTGCAATGTTAGTACCACATGAATAAGAATTAAACTAACATAATACAAGCATTCGTCACAGAGCAATACATGTCCAGATATTGGCACTCGGCCATACACAAATACAGGGACTCAGCCCAATACATGAAAACATGGAATAAAGTACATGTCGACCCGACGAAGCGGGGAAACCCAAATGGAGGCGAGAACGAGAACACTCGCCTAAAATTCTGAAAAACACTGTGAAATCCCAAGTTCTGGAATCCAGATGCGGGAGGCAGATGCGGGAGGCAGATGCGGGAAAATAGGCAGACGCGGGGAAATAAGCAGACGCGGGAAAATAGGCAGACGCGGGAAAATAAGCAGACGCGGGAAAATAGCAGACGCGGGAGTCGTGTCGCATGGATGCCATAACGCGAGGTTCGAGACCTGCGTTCAAGTCAGGACGCGAGGAGAAAGCAGACGCGAGCATGAACTCCGCGTCGCGACAAATGAATAGAACACAGAGCGGGCATGGGATCCGCGTTGTGCGATGCAAGAACGCGAAGGTCGCGTTAAGGAATTGCTTGGACGCAGGAGGTAAAATCCGCGTCTAACAATCAACAGATAGAAAGAGAGAGACAGGGAAAAGGTGATCTCTTTGGTGGTGGTGTCGTTGCAATTGTCACCGAAATGATTACCAGAATAATCGTAAACGATTACCGGAATAATCACCGGAGCCGGAATGATCACCGGAATAATCGTGGACGATTACCGGAATGATCACCTGAGATATTGCCCGAAATGATTACCGGAATAATCATAAACGATTACCGGAATAACCATCGGAGACGTTGCCGACGAAGAAGAGCTCGGCCCCAATCCAAAAGAGTGGCCGGCCCATGAGAAGATGATGGGGTGGTAGCCGGTCATGGCCGGAGTTGGCCGAAATCCGGTAGCTCAAGCCCAAGCCCAAGCAACCATGGGGGTGCAAGTGTAGTTAAAAATGAAAGGTTGGAGTTTTGGAAACGAGGCTTCGGAGAGCGAAGCAATAGTTCATTAGAAAGAGCTCTCCGAGGGGAAGAAGATGACGCAGTTGGTGGTGGCTAAGGTGGTGTAGGTAGTGGTGGAGAAGGTGGTGAAGTTTTGAAGTAATGGGTTGGTTGGTGAAAAGAGAGGAAGAAGAAGGATGTTGGTGGTTGGAGTTGGTGTTGTTGTTGTTGGAATGGTGGAGAAGATGGAGGAGAAGGAGGTGGAGGAGTTGGTGGAGTTGGTGGTGGAGATGGAGGAGAAAAATGGCCGGCCAAGGCAAGGCTCTGGCTGCGTTTGTTGCTGCCATTCTTTCTGTTGGCTGCAAATGGAAAAGGGAGAAGGAAAAGTGAAAGAGAGAGAGAGAGAGAGAGAGAGAGAGAGAGAGAGAGAGAGAGAGAGAGAAAGGTGGGTATATATAAAGGAGGGTGTTATATATAGATAAAGGGAATGATTATTATATGAATGACATCCCACCAAAAACCTGCGTCTCATCAAATGAATCCACGTCTGGGCAAAAAAAAAATAGCCAGACGCGGGGATTATCTCAGCGTCCAGGGAAGATGCAAAAGCCGCGTTTAGCAAAAGGACAAAAGTCATAATGACTTGATTGGAATGATTAGCAGTGCATTAAATGCAGCATGGAGAGGATCTCTGCAAAATACAGAATCCAAGGTAGGTGAAACTCGCGTTTGCGAGGAGAGAGAAAAGTGGGAAAATATCTGGATACTATTCGGATCTGGGAAAACACCGAAAACTCCGGAAAAGTCCAAAAAATGAAGTAGTTCGGAAAGCTTCCCAAAAATTCTCAAAAATAATAAATATTATAAAAGATTTTTGGTGAAATCGGTTTTCAGAAATTCAATCTCATTTTCAAAATAAAAATCATAAAGTCAACCGTCAATATCGGTCTACACCGGGTGGCCGGATTTTGATAAATTCTGAAAAATCCCAGAAAAAGTATTTAGATGAAAATATGATTTTAAGAAGTTATGGGAAAGCCGTTTCTTAAAATTCAACTCCGTTTGTAATTAAAAATCCGGGAATCGGTCAGCGGTATCGGTCGACACCGGTTTTGAAGATTTACAACTTAATTCAGGAAAATTCCAGAAAATCACGAAAAATTTAGAATATTAGAAAATGATGTTTGAAACTGAAATCGGTCAAATCGGAATACAAAAAGATCAAATCGAGCAATTTACTAGGATCGGGTTCCCGGTTCAGATAAGGCTGAATCTGAGTCCACGAATCCCAATCCAAGACAAAAAATCGTATAAAGAATTCATAATACAAAACAAATACAGGAAGTAAATCGAAAAATACGATCAAAAATACGGATACGCAGCTAAGTACGTATTCTGGGAGAGGGGTGTTACAATCCATCCACCTTACAAAAAAATTGCGTCCTCGCAATTTCGATAAGGGGTAAATTGAACACCAAGAGGACAAGGGCGGAATTATACCAATTAAGATACGAGTCACTATAGGTAGGGCTCTCAAGTTGACTGAATAACAATCAGAATATAGACATCATCTGCACTTCCGGCTGTATAAATCTCCGAACGATGCCAAATAATACTGACTGATTACACAACTTTGCAATAGAATTCCAGCTGTACTGCATACTTAGTATCACTCTGAGAATGAGCCAGAACACCAAAGATAAAGAAAAACCCTGATAGTCTGAGCATAATAAAGAAGACCGATAATTGAGAATTCCGAATACCAGGCATCAATCACTCTGAAAGATATAGCTGAGAATATAGAATACCCGTAGAGAATCCCGATTACTGATGTCTGAAAGATAACCCGATCAGGATCAATCTAGAGAATACCGAGCTTCATAGAGTTGGCCGAAGAGATCATGCCGTAGCTTCATTTAGAACCAGCCGCTACCTCTCTAGTCTATCCATATCTTAAGTTGGTATAAAGGCTACGAAAAACCAAAACAGTGAAAGATGGAAGGGACTAGGAATCAAAGAAAGGATGATCAAGAAATAGATAACTCTGTACTTGTAGTTGGACTGTATAACCAGGACTCATGCATTCCAGTTGCAAATTTCTTTACCATTAATTTGCCGTCTGGACGTACTGAGGATGTAGAGCCTAAGCTCTGATACCACCCTGTAACGCCCCGATCCTGCGGGTACGGAGACGTTACTGCGACGTATATACGCAGGTCAGAAATACCCTCACGTATATACGCTAAGCATCAGTACAGGCAAGAAACAGAGTACGGAAGCAAGTGGTGCATTATACATTCCAACACATGAGTACAATTACAAAGTTATCACCAGAGGTGATCCAATATTACATGAATATTACATCACTGATATGCGCAATTGCGAGATTACAAAGAGATGTACAAGTATGAACAGTAAAAAGGCACTCACGAGTTTACAAAAGGAAAACTCGAGAGGCACACAGGGGGCCTGGAAGGATAGGGCTCTGAACGGTCTGCTGGAGATCCACGCTACCGCTGCGCCACTCTGATCAGCAAACTAGGGAATCACATGCTCCAAGCTCCCTGACCTAGACATGAGGATCCAGGGGAGTCAGATGAAACTCCCCAGGCGAGTGGTGAGGTAAAAGCCAAGTGGCGAGCATAGGTAGGCACGCAGAAGCAAGTAGATATAGCAGGTGACTTCCAGTAGAGAATACACTTGGTATAATAAGATAAGAGCAGGTAAAGAGATGAGAAGTAGAGTAGATAGGACAACACCAGATATCTCCTAAGCTAACATAAAACCGATAAAAATCGATAAAACCGAATAAAACCGATACGAGCAAAACCAATTGTACAAGCTTAGGTCACGGCCCCATGAGATTAGTACCTCGAAGGAATAATCCAAACAAGGAAACCCTCATCTATATACCTTTATCCCATGTTACCGTAATCCAAGCGCGTACACCCGAATTACAAAACAACACAACAAAATTGTATATATTAGTCTTTTATTATAATTAGGGCCGTCTAAGTCCAGGCTTCAGTATGTGTCCCATTTCACATACTTTCGCTTACAACTTATATAACAAGTTATTTGAAAACTGATAAAGTTCGATGAATCATGTTTCGGATGGGCCCGTACATGCCCGGGACAACGGTTCAGGAGTATCCGGTGCTGAGTCGGAACGTACCGCTAGGTACCGGGACTTATTTACGCCCGAACAGTTATAGAGTATCGCAGATCCCATAGAAATGAGCCTAGGGCGTGTGCATACCCGGCAGGAATAATCAGGAGTAGGGGTGCCAGCACACCCCACGGAATCCCTGGTGGCCGCCAGGTGATCCCTCAAGTATTTGGCCACGCGCGGCTCGATATGGCCACCATAAACATGATTAATCAGGGCCCATCAGTTTCCCCCAAACCAGGTGCAAGTTGTCTTATTAGAATTTAATATGTGATTATTAATTTACGGGAATAGCAAGTACAAGACATGATCAGGAGTTCAGGAGTACATAACAAGAATCGTAACAGGAGATCAGGTACAGACAGGAGGTGATCCTACAGATTCAAGAGGTGGCCCCCACAGATTCAAGAGGTGGCCCCCACCATGTGTGTGGTGTGGCACTTTGTCCGTGTGGCACTTGTTCCATTCAGGATAACAGGTCACTGTATACAATACAGGATAACAAGGCAAGATTCCCGTAAATGTGATAATCACAAGGTCAAGTATATCATGCTGGTGTCAAGTGATAGCATGACAGGAGGGTGATATTTGGCAGGTGACAAGTCATGTCAAGAGATTGATATTAGTCCGGTGGCAAGTCATGTCATAACAAGAGGTCTTGCCAAGTGGTAGCATGTAAATTACAAGTATGAAATAATGGCATGTCAAGTGGTAACACATCAGGTAAATACATGGCATGTGATAGAGTAGTAGCTGAGCATAATCAAACGGAGCTGAACAAGCTGGAGGCACAAACAGCAAACAGTATTTAACACTGGAGCGCCTGGCGAGGTTACCGGACGACCCGACTTAAAGTACGAGTGGAAAAATCGGCAGCAACTCGCCTAGACGAATCTAGTGTAAAGCGCTGAACGCTGATCATGATAACCAGGCGGAGCCGAAGACCTGACGGTCCCAATCACTTCCCTTTCGAGACAGTGAGTGACCGGAGGCTGAAGAACGGAAAGACCTGTCGGTCCCAATCACTTCTCTTTCGAGACAGTGAGTGACGGAGGCTGAAGAACGGAAAGACCTGCAATGTTAGTACCACATGAATAAGAATTAAACTAACATAATACAAGCATTCGTCACAGAGCAATACATGTCCAGATATTGGCACTCGACCATACACAAATACAGGGACTCAGCCCAATACATGAAAACATGGAATAAAGTACATGTCGACCCGACGAAGCGGGGAAACCCAAATGGAGGCGAGAACGAGAACACTCGCCTAAAATTCTAGATAATACTGTGAAATCCCAAGTTCTGGAATCCAGATGCGGGAGGCAGATGCGGGAGGCAGATGCGGAAAAATAGGCAGACGCGGGGAAATAAGCAGACGCGGGAAAATAGGCAGACGCGGGAAAATAAGCAGACGCGGGAAAGCGGGAAAATAGCAGACGCGGGAGTCGCGTCGCATGGATGCCATAACGCGAGGTTCGAGACCTGCGTTCAAGTCAGGACGCGAGGAGGAAGCAGACGCGAGCATGAACTCCGCGTCGTGACAAAATGAATAGAACACAGACGCGGGCATGGGATCCGCGTTGTGTCGATGCAAGAACGCGAAGGTCGCGTTAAGGAATTGCTTGGACGCAGGAGGTAAAATCCGCGTCTAACAATCAACAGATAGAAAGAGAGAGACAGGGAAAAGGTGATCTCTTTGGTGGTTGGTGTCATTGCAATTGTCACCGAAATGATTACCGGAATAATCGTAAACGATTACCGGAATAATCACCGGAATGATGGCCGGAATATATCGTGGACGATTACCGGAATGATCACCTGAGATATTGCCCGAAATGATTACCGAAAATAATCATAAACGATTACCGGAATAACCATCGGAGAAGTTGCCGACGAAGAAGAGCTCGGCCCCAATCCAAAAGGAGTGGCCGACCCATGAGAAGATGATGGGTGGTAGCCGGTCATGGCCGGAGTTGGCCGAAATCCGGTAGCTCAAGCCCAAGCCCAAGCAACCATGGGGGGTGCAAGTGTAGTAGTAAAAATGAAAGTTGGAGTTTGGAAACGAGGCTTCGGAGAGCGAAGCAATAGTTCATTAGAAAGAGCTCATCGAGGGAAGAAGATGACGCAGTTGGTGGTGGCTAAGGTGGTGTAGGTGGTGGTGGAGAAGGTGGTGAAGTTTTGGAAGTAATGGGTTGGTTGGTGAAAAGAAGAGGAAGAAGAAAGGTGAGGAGAAGGAGGTGGAGGAGAAGTTGGTGGAGAGTGGTGTTGGTGGAGATGGAGGAGAAAAATGGCCGGCCAAGGCAAGGCTCTTGGCTGCGTTTGTTGCTGCCATTCTTTTGTTGGCTGCAAATGGAAAAGGGAGAAGGAAAAAGTGAAAGAGAGAGAGAGAGAGAGAAAGGTGGGTATATATAAAGGAGGGTGTATATATATAGATAAAGGGAATGATTATATATGAATGACATCCCACCAAAAACCTGCGTCTCATCAAATGAATCCGCGTCTGGGCAAAAAAAAATAGCCAGACGCGGGGATTATCTCAGCGTCCAGGGAAGATGCAAAAGCCGCGTTTAGCAAAAGGACAAAAGTCATAATGACTTGATTGGAATTGATTAGCAGTGCATTAAATGCAGCATGGAGAGGATCTCTGCATTAAATGCAGAATCCAAGGTAGGTGAAACTCGCGTTTGGCGAGGAGAGAGAAAAGTGGAAAATATCTGGATACTATTCCGGATTTGGGAAAACACCGAAAACTCCAGAAAAGTCCAAAAAATGAAGTAGTTCGGAAAGCTTCCCAAAAATCTCAAAAATAATAAAATTATAAAAATATTTTTGGTGAAATTGGTTTTCAGAAATTCAATTTCATTTTCAAAATAAAAATCATAAAGTCAACCGTCAATATCGGTCTACACGGGTTGGCCGGATTTTGATAAATTCTGAAAAATCCCAGAAAAAGTATTTAGATAGAAAATATGATTTTAAGAAGTTATGAGAAAGCCGTTTCTTAAAATTCAACTCCGTTTGTAAATTAAAAATCCGGGAATCGGTCAGCGGTATCGGTCGACACCGGTTTTGAGATTTACAACTTAATTCAGGAAAATTCCAGAAAATCACGAAAAATTTAGAATATTAGAAAATGATGTTTGAAACTGAAATCGGTCAAATCGGAATAACAAAAAGATCAAATCGAGCAATTTACTAGGATCGGGTTCCGGTTCAGATTAGGGCTGAATCTGAGTCCACGAATCCCAATCCAAGACAAAACAATCGTATAAAGAATTCAATACAAAACAAATACAGGAAGTAAATCGAAAAATACGTTCGAAAAATACGGATACGCAGCTAAGTACGTATTCTGGGAGAGGGGTGTTACACTATTTATTGCATTTGCATTTCCATCTGCATTCATTGAGGACAATGCATTAGATAGGTGTGGGGGGTGCTAAAACTTTTTCTTTTTTCTTTCTTTCTTACAAAAAAAAAAAAGATTGAAAATAAATTTCATACTCTTTATAAAAATACCAAAAGACTGTAGGAATTACGGGAATCTTAGTAATAAATCTTTATTTTTGCCTAAGTAAACAAGAAAGAATGGTTTGACTAAAAAGATAGGAGGGATAAGGAAAATAACTCATACCTTTATTTAGCCTAGTAGAATATGCATAATTCGCGCACACACATGCTTGGGATTTAGAGACGCAACTTTTGAAAAAAAAAAAGCTGGATAATTGTGCCTCAAGAAGCATGATTGTTCACGCCAAAAAAAAAACAAAACAAAACAAAAGAAAAGATGGATAATTGTGCTCAAGAAGCATAATTACTCACGCCAAAAATTTTATAAATAAATCTTGATTTCGTGGCCTACTCCACTTGCATATTTGACCTGAAGGGTGTTTTTCCACCTGGTGCCCTAAGACCATCTGGTTGGGAGTCATCGGTTGATATGTGCTACATAAGTAAAGTAGAAAGCCTAATGGAACCAAGAATAATAAGTAAATATTAATAAAATTAAATAATATTCAAAGTTGAGTTGAAAAATCCCAAGCACTACACTTACACATATGCATATCTATCTAAAGCAAAATAAAAGAATGAGTTAGAAGTACAAGATCCTTTCTAAATTTAAAGAAAAACCATAATTTCTTCTTTTATGAAGGTTAAAATATAAGAGGACTTATGAGGGTTAAACCTAATCTTACATCATTCGGTCATTTTTACTTAGATAATTGAAAGTTCTTTTTCAGATGTATAAAAAAAAAAAAAAAAAATCTAACAACTAACTTCTTTACTTACTGGATTTTGTGGGTGCAATCCGCTGAAAACCCTCAGGAGACAATACTCCTCCTCTAGGGGGACCTAGAGGTTTAAAGGCTTGTTGCACATGCTCAGTGCAATCGCGTCACCTGCGAAAGTGGTGTAATAATTTCTTAGGTTTTGTTTTGCTCGGGACGAGCAAAAAAATAAGTGTGGGGTGATTAGTATCTAATTTTGCATAATTTATACCACATCTTCACATTTATTTAATAATAAATTCTGCTAATAATACCTTACTTACTTGATCCTAGGTCAATGGTGGGCAAATGAAGAAGAAGACCAAATCACCATTTAATTGGTGATTAAAGGGCTATTAAAATAGCCATTGACCTAAAGAGGAAGTTTTGTACGAATCAGGGGCGAAAAAGACAAAACCAGGTACCAGAGCCGACAGAAGGACAGCAGGGCAACGCGCAGCAGGCGGCGCCGCGCGCGCCGCCCTGGTACTGCCGCAAAAACGCGGCATTTGCCGCGTTTTGCGGCAATACTGCGGCGCCGCGCGCGCCACTTCGGGCCAGGGTTTGTCCCCTGGCCCCCCTCTTCCCTGGTGGCTATAAATACCCCTTGGGGTCTTCAGTGCAAGCGGATCTGAGTTTTAGGCAAAAATTTGTAATCTTGTTGTTAGTTTGTTGTAGTTGTTCTTCTTCTTCTAGTTTAGGTCTTAGCCATTAAAGAGAAGAGAGAGAGAGAGTAAAGAGTTGTATTTGAAGGGTGACAAGATAATACAAGTACTACTTCTCTTCCTTCTTTCATTTACTTGTCTTGCATTTACTTCTTTATTGTAGTGTAACTTCCTCTCTTTAACTTTTCTTTTCATGTTTTCTTGTAGTATAACTCTTTTTATTCTTAACTTCTCCTCTTTGTAGTGTAACTCACTTTTCTCTACTTCTTTTCTTTTTCTTACCATGTCTAACTAACTTTTTCATAGCATGGCTAACTAACTACTAACCCACTAATTTCTAACATTTTTGATAACCCGTATGAATCAATAGTGCCAAACAAGCCTTATGCAAATGAGAGCTATGGCATCTTAAGATGAGGGTTCTAACTCTAATTTATCTACAAGTATCTACTTTCTTATACTTCATACTTACCGAGTTTTGATGATCTATGAGTTGTGTATTTTACTTGTTAGACTCTTTTCCTTTTAACTTTGCCGATACCAATAGTGCACTCGAGTCTTCCCTTATTCTCGCCTTCTATCGGATCTTGATATGGGAATGTCCGAGTTTTGCCGTGTAAGGCTAAGTTATAGGATGAACTCTCACTCGATTTTCACGTGATTAGTTCCAATGCACAAGTGTCGTGTTTGCCTATGATCCATCGTGAGGCTATCTCCAAAAAGTTAGAAATTAGTGGGAGCACTTAGTAGAAAGTTAGCCATGCATCTTTACAACTAAGAAAAAAAAAATCACTTTTACAATCCACCAAAACATTTTCCAACAATTTCTAAAAATACTTGTTTTCACTTTTCAAATTCTTTATTTGGAAACAAGAACTTTCTTTCTTCTTGAACTTTGAAAGCCGCATCAAGCTTCTATCGCTCTCCCTCCTTGTGGATACGACCCGTACAGCCACTTAGCTACTACGGAAGAATCGCAAAGGCAGTAACATCAACCCACACTTCATTCTCTCATTTAATACTTGCTTTTTACGCGATCAAGCTTCTAATAATCATGGTATTTAACATACTAATCAAAATATGAGTCATCAAAACAAAACATCATAAATATCCATATGATCATTATGTATATGCATGTGCATTAGATCTAAAGCATACATATTAGTTAAAAACAAGGTGAGAATCACAAAGGTAGGTCCATGGGTGACTCAAATAACTAAACATGTACAACTTTAATCTAATAAACATGGCACAAGCATAATGAATAACAAAACACAACATGCTATAAAAGATGAACATAAAAAGCATGTAAGTGAAAATGGGAGTTAGAGAATGATACCAAAAATCAATGAAGGCACTTCTCTATTTCTCCAAACCAATGGTGGTCCTCTCCACCAAGCTCCTTGAAAGTGATGCATCCAAAATGTTATCTTGAAGCATGGAACGCATTCACTCCAAGGCACCAACACTCTCACGTTATGTGAGAGCTCCCACCTACATCAAAAATCAAAGAGGTGGTTTTTGGTACCCATTTTCTTTTGGGTCCATAGCGTTAGTTTCTTTCCTAACCCAAATAAGATTATTTGCTAATTTTCAATATGTAATCTATCATAGCAAAATCTAGCAAGATGGCCTTTACGACCACAATGTGTACATGTGTACACGTGAGCATACATATGATGATGGTGATCATGAGAAGCATGTGTATGCCGTGATGGGTGTGCATGCAAGGTTGGAACTTGTTTCTTGCGAACCAAGGTTTCCAAACGTGTGTGGTTCATGGCACAATGGCTCAAAGTGGAGCCCAAACTATCAACACTTTTCTTCAAAACAATTATATCATTTTCAATGCTAGAAGATAAAGTGGAGCATGCAATAGGTGTGCTAGAACAAGAAGCTACACTAGCATGGCAAACTTGAATATCAATTTCTTTTTGCAAAGATTTATTTTTAATCAAAACCAAATCTAATTCTTTTGTAATTAAATCAATTTCATTTTTCAAAGTAAGATTTTCTTTAAAACAAGATCCAATTTAGAAGATAAAACCTCATTGTTCTTCACAACATCCTCACAATCATCTTTGCTTTTCAAAAATTCATTTTCCTTTAAAGCAAGTTCAAGTTGAGATTTAAGTGAGTCACGTTCACTTGCAATCTCTTCCTTCTCTTGCAAAATCAATTCAAAATTAGAACACAAATCCTTAATTCATTTTTTAAAACAAGATTATCCTCTTTCAAAAGTTTGTGTTTTTCCAAGAAATTTTCAAGCTTTGTGGCAAGTTCCATATTTAAAGTTTGAGCTTCTAAACATCCATGGCAGTATGAAATAGAGCAATCATCTAGTTGAGATTCCGAATGTACCTCAAGGGAGTTCTTCCCTTGGACCATGAAGCAATGCTCTTCGGACTTGTCTCTCCTAGATCTCCTCAACTTGTTGATAATCACGGGTAGCTCGGGAGACGTCAATATGGTCCAAACTGCAAAAGCCGAATCATAATGATCAAACACCGGTAAAAGATTTTCATTAAGAGATGCTCTAAGTGCTCTAAGTGCAAGTGCATTGGCCTTCTTATGCTTGCTACTATTTGGGAGGGATTCTATAGTAATGGCTTGATAAACAAGATGTCCTAGGCTTTTTAAATGTTTACTCATATTTGCCTTCCAAAAATCAAGTCTAAAATTGTCAAACATAGGAGGGCTATCCATGAGTGCAACCTAAATGTGTGCAAAAAAAAATGCAAATGAAGATTAGCAAACCAAGATCTTATTCCTAGGTGGTTAAACCTAAATATCAGGAGCACTAGCTCTGATACCAATTGAAAAGTCACCTAGAGGAGGGGTGAATAGGTGACAATGCTAATCTAGTGAACTTAATGCGAAATTTAAAAACTAATTGCAATTACTACAATGATGCACACACAAGCAAGTAAAGATATAATAATTTGCACAAAGTAGAGAGAGAGAGAGAGAGAGAGAGAAGAGAGAGAGAGAGAGCAAGAGTCAATGGATCAAGCGCAAACAAAGAGATATGTTCCGAGGTTCGAGCACCCAGCTCTACATCCCCGCCTTCGACACACGAAGGATTTACAATCCACTAGCTTGTCCACAAAGGACTCCCACCTAGGGAACCTCCACCGAGGATTTGGGGCAATCACAATTACAAGGAGTACCCAACTCCTCTCCTTACAAACTCAACCTCCTCCTTGAGGCACAACTCCAAGCCAACAACAATCACCTCACAACTTGAGGGATTTCCACAAACCAATACAAGGATCACCTCACAACTTGAGGGATACAACCCAATAGCACAACTTCCTCAACACAATGAGGGAAAGGCACAAAGCCAAGCTAAAATAGGGTTTACAACTTAGTGGTTTCAAACAACAACACAAAACAATCTCTTCTCCCACACAAAGATCCTATAGAATAAGATAGTAGATTTTAGCTCAAGTGTGGAGAAAACCAAAGGAATGAAAATCAGAAATCACAAAGAAAATCCTTGGGAAATAATAGAAATCAAAGATATAGAGATTCAATCAAACACTTTTCCCAAAAACTCTTTTCTTTGATTTTCCAAACCCAAGCAAAAATACCAAAAAGATTGTTCAATATGAATCCAAAAACTTCTTTTGATTGCAGTAAAAACACCAGAGAGTATGAAAATATTCGCACAAAAAATCTTAGAGAAAAACTCTTGCAAATGGGGTATTTATAGGCAAATCTGGAAACTAGCCGTTGGTAGCAGATTTTGCCAAAAAACCCTGCCGGTCGACCGCTCGGTCGACCGGCCAACGGTCATATTTGACCTGTTGGCAGATACCGGTCGACCACCCGGTCGACCTAAACAAACAGAGAGCAATCCTGCTCTCAGTCGGTCGACGTGGGGTCGACCGGCCAACTGGCAGCCAGCGTGCACGTATCTGTGCACGTTGGTCGACTGCTACGGTCGACCGGCTACTTAGTGCGGTCGACCGTCAGGGTCGACCGACCTAGCCTGGCAACAGTAAAACTGGGTCAGAAAAACAAGGTATTAATATCCAATAAATTCCCATAAAATCTCTAAAAATACACAAAATTGTTTTATCATTTGTATTGATATATAAACATGTGATAAAAAGTTTAGCTCAAATATCAATCAATATGAACTATTTTTGTGTCTAATCATTTTTACCAAAAACCAAAACCTGTATTTTCTAAAACTTGAATTTCTGAATAGAAAATACATTTTGTCCAAAACTCATTCAAATACAGAAACATGATATTTAAATACTTTGAAGCATGATGCATATGGATAGAAATCCAATATACATGAAACATATACATATCATAGTTTTTGTCTTTTAATTCCAAAATATGTTTGTTAGAAATACCAAAACATAAAACACATGAAATAGACTATCAAACTAAGTTTGTTTAAACAATAGAAGCATGCATGTATATAGAACAAATCTAATATACATTAAACCATGTAAACTTATTTGATATAAAATCTATTCATGAAAACCAAGATCGGTTAACCTAAAACCGAAACCAATATTTAAAACAAGAAACGTGTGTGTTGTGAACTTGAGCATATCATACTATTCTAATCTTTACAACATGGATCTAAAACTCAAACTAAACTAGGGATACCTAAGTCTTCTTGTAGAGCGCAATCTCCAAGCCGACTCGATCCAAAACTTGATTCACCAAGCTTGACTCCAATGAGTGCTATATATGATCTTTGACGCTCGGGCTCTTGAATCAACATGTGAAAGCTTCCAAATCATCTTGTTGAAGCTAATCACCAACTAATAACTTGATTAATGATCTGGAACTAAAATCACAAGATAATTAGTACATATAACTACATGAGTTAATCATCATCAAAACTAGAGTGGAAGGCCTTTGGGCCAACAGCTTCTAACTCCTGGAGTCATGCAATCAATGCTTCTCCTCGTCTGTCATCTCTGTTGTCAAAGTAATGCGCAGAGATAGAATCTGAACTTCTAGCGGGAGTATGACTTCACATCCATATACCAAGGAGAATGGTGTAGCTTTTTGTCGGGGTTCTCATAGTTGTGTGGTAGTCCATAGGCATTCGCCTAATTTGTCATTCCAGTCACGTTGGCTTTTTGAGATGAACTTCTTGAGAAGCTTTCCAATAATTTTGTTAAAGGCTTCTGTAAGACCGTTGGCAGCTAGATAGTATGCTGTTGAAAACGCACTTTAAATTCTGAACTTGTTACAGAATCTCTGAAATGCTCGGCTAGCAAATTGGGATCCGTTATCGTGGACAATTCGTCGCGGTAAGCCAAAGCGATAGAGTACATGATGCTTGATGAATTTGATCACATTTGATGTCTTTGCTTCCTACAGGGGAATGACTTCTGCCCACTTAGAGAAGTAGTCAGTTATGACCAAGATGAAGCGATGTCCTTTGGATGGTAAGGGCTGATGGGTCTGATAACATCCATTCCCCACATCTCAATTGCCATGTAGAAGGCATTGGATGAAGATGTCCCAGCGCATGATGGACGAAGTCACCGTGGATCTAACAGGCATGGCATAACTCAGCATAGGCGATGGTATCAGGGATTATCTTCGACCAATATTAGCCAAGTCTTCAAAATCGGTCTCCAAGCTTGGGTCCGTGTAAGTGAGCTCCGTACATACCACCGTGAGCTTCCCTGAGTGCCTCCTGTGCCTTTTGTATGAAAGGCAGCGGAGTAAAATTTCGTCATACGATCAGCAATATAATGCTCGCGTAGTCACATGGTAGTAGAATCGAGGAGCCTTTCTTCTGATTGCGACTGTCTCATTGGGATCGTTAGGCAAGATGCTTTATAAGACAATGTGATGAATGGGAATTGCCAATCCCTGAGTTTCGAACCTGTTGAAGTCTCTCATACCTCTACGACTTGAAGGTCGCCTCTTGGAGTTTGAATTTCTTCAAAGGTGAATTTTGGGTAGTACAGGTCATGGGTATAGATGAGTACTTTCTTCGTGGCTTTGGCTGGAAGGGCCAACAAATACGAATGCATCTGCATACACATTTTGTTGACATGGTACATGGTCAATGTAGAACCTTCTGAACTTCTCCACCATGTTAATGGTTGCGCTGTGATAGGGCACCAAGTTTTCATGTCAGATTTCATACTCCCCACGAACCTGGTTGACGATGAGCTTTGAATCATCATATGCTTCAAGATTTTTGACTTCAATCTTTTCAACAAGTTGCATTCCGATCAAGAAAGCGTTGTATTCTGCAGCGTTGTTGGAACATGACTCGGTTAATGAGAATGCACGGGGGATTATGTAATTTAGTGGAGATAGAATTGCAACCCCCACTCCAGCTATAATGTTTCTTGTGGGACCCATCCTTAATGCACCGTCAAAGAATAATTGCCAGACTTGATCTTCGAAAGATGCTTAGGCCATGTAGATTTCAGCGATCTCATCTGGGAGACTTCGTAAAGTCTAGTTGCTTTTGAATCTGGACGTCAGCCAAGAAGTCTGCCATTACTTGTCCTTTCATAGCTTCTCTGGCAGGAATTGCATCTCGTATCACGAGCGTAATATAACGCATTTTGCCAATCGATTATTTAGCAATGATGGTTTAGTCATAAGCAACCTCAAAGGATTAACTTTTGAAATGACGTGAACATTTGGCCCACCAGGTAGTGTCGCATTTTCTGGATAGCAAAGACTAGGGCTAGACACTCCTTTTCGATCGGGTCATAACGATATCCCACTCTGATCATGGTTTCTACCTAGGTAGTAGATTGATTGCTCGTGTCCATGATCATTCTTTTGGGCTAGTAGGGCTCCTAGAGAGTGATCCATAACTCGAACGTATATCAGAAAGTGTTCCCTAAAACTGGAGCTGCGAGGATGGGTGGATGTGTGAGGTATTGTTCGATTTTCTCAAATACTTTTTAACAAGCATTGTCTCAAATAATGAGACTCTCTTCTTCACCAGCTTGGTGAAGGGTTGGTAACATCCTGAAATATTCAATATGAATCTCCAGAAGTAAGCCAGTTATCCTTATAACCCTCTGAGTTCTTTAAGATTTCTTGGAGGTTGCATCTCTTGGATGACAAGAACTTTCTCCGGGTCGAGATGGATTCGTTTAGATGTCCAAGAAATTTGCCATTGGCTACCCCAGGAAGTATTTGGTTAGGTTTAACTATAGTTGATACGCCCACATGATGTTGAATACTCTCTTCAGATCTGCAATGGATCACTTTAGCTCAGCTCTTTACTGCAATATCGTCCACGTAGCATTCTACGGTCTTGCGTATATGCTCGTGGAAGATTGTATTCATTGCTCGTTGATATATCGGTCCTGCGTTCTTCAAGACGAAGGGCATCACGGTGTAGCAATATACCCCAGTGGTTTCTGAAAGATGTATGCTTTTTATCTTTAGGATACATCTTGATTTGATTGTATCCTGAAAATCCTTCCATGAAGGATATTCTCTCGAAGCCGCACATATTGTCGATCATAACATCCGTGATCGGGAGAGAAAATTCATCTTTGGGACAGGTAGTGTTCAGATCACAGAAGTCGATGCAAATCTGAATCTTTCCATTCTTCTTGATGACGGGCACGATGTTGGCTACCTAATCAGGATGCTGATCTTCCCTAATGAAACTGGAGTCTAAGAGCTTTTTAACTTCTGATTCAATTACCTCTATTATTTCTAGACGGAACCATCGTTGCTATTACTTGACTAGTTTCACGTATGGATTGATTTTGAGGCGATGCATAGCCACTTGAGGATCAAGTCTGGGCATGTCCTCGTAGTTCCAAGCAAATATGTTTATGTACTCTTGTATAAGATGTAATAGGGCTTCTTTTTCAAAGAGCGATAAGCTCTCACTTATGAAGATGAGTTTGGGGTTAGCCTCATCTCCTAGGTGATCTGAATCACTTATCATCGTGGGTTGCTCAAGCTGCTCGAAGTGGATGTCCCGAAGAGTATTCGGGTGTTTGATCTAGGGATCAGTGTCTGACTGGATCATTTCTTTATCTTCATCATTATCCTCTAAATGGCTAGTTGAAACCATATTCACTAAAAGATCTCCAAAGATAGCGCAGACACTGATATCTAATTCCCATGATAACGTGCCTGATGAGTAATCATGATATAATGATTTCTTAGACTCGGGGCCCGATGGGATTGGAGTTGACATATAGCCTAACTCCTTTCAAGTTTGATGATAGTAGTCAGGGGCCTTTCCTTTAGCAAATGATTCGGAGCAGTGTTCGTCTTCCTTTGCCAAAGTTCAAGCTGGACCTTTCAATCAGGTCATACCCTATATTCACCATCATACGACATTCATTTGGCTCGTAATGAGAGAACTATGGGGACTCAGGATCATCATCCGAGCTTTCACGAGTCACTAGTTCAGACTTGATTCTCCCGAATAGAATTGGTTTTTGATCTTTGCATTTAGATGGCACTTCGAAGAGCTCCTTGTGCATCACTGGTCTTTTCGTGCACCATGAAGGATGACTTGATTGGTACATGCAATAATGTTAGAGCATCTGCTGCTGACCATTGGTCACTATTTATGTCAGTACTAGTGTCTGATGGTAAAGAATCAGAAACAAACACAGAAAATTAAACTAAATCCAAGTCTTCATTGATGAACCACTCACTGATCAGTCACATATAGTGCATACATATTGTCACATTTTCATGCTGTTATCTAAATAAATCATATTAATAAATCTTATTGTTCTTTATAAAATGCAGGCCCATTGCTAAAGGATAGGCCAGAGAAACGAGCCCAAAGCCCATTTAATTCAGAATAAATTCAAAATCAGGGAATCAGGTTAGATCTTGGCAAATCAGAGAGGTTGAAAACTGGTTGAAATGAATCTTCCTGAATCAAATGGTTGAAGCCAACAAATCAAAGATCATTTCGTCAAATCTGGGAGTTGCAACAGTGAAACCAGCAAGACAAAAGAGATTCCAATCCACGCAAACCACTTCTCCACCTGGATGTGGCCAATTGGCCACATCCAGGCTGCGGATCTGTGGCTTGTTGGTGGAGATAAGGGGAGCATTTGCTCCCTTATCTCCTCACTCCCTTCCCTCTAGGTTTTTGCCTATAAAAGGTAGGGTTTTTTACTGAAAATTTAGCGAGGATTAGGATTAAATTTATTGTTCATTTTTAGGGTTTAGGAAAATTGTTAGATAGCTTGGAGAAGTTGTATCTCCTCTTTATTCTTTTTTAGTTTAGACCAGAAAAGAGAGAAGAGTGGAATTGAGTGTGTAATTCGTCCCTGAAGTGACAATTAAAGGAGCTTCTACTTGCCATTCCAATGCAACTTGAACTTGGTATGTTTGTATTTAATTGTCAATTTCTTGTTTGTTTTCATTTCATAATGAGTAGCTAAATCGTTTTCTGGGCTCACTAATTGATGTTTTCTACCTCCTCTCTGTTGAATTTGATGAAAGAACTCTCTTGAATCATAATGCCTAAAGTTAAATTTATTCTTGAAAGCTCATAATGATGCTCTTCTTTTAAAACTTGGATTTTCAAGGCACAATTATTGTTAAATCATTTTTATTCCATACTTGCTTCCTCGCTCTTGATTGTTTAACATTCTATTTTTTATGTTGTGTTAAGAAAGATCTCAAGATTTGATCCAAAATCATCTCATTTGTTTTACTTGAACACTAAAGGAAATTAAGCTCTTTTTCCTAAGTGATGCACTAAAAATATTCTTGAGATAAGTAGTGAAGTAAATAAAATTAGTGAGCCCAAATCTTCTCCTTCTTATATTTAAAACAACCAAACAATTTTCAAAACTTTTTTTAAATCACCTTCTCCAAAGCCTTCTCCAAAGTTGCAATTTCTCTTTTAATCATTTCCCTTCTCTCCATTCTCTTTTCAATTAAAAAACTAGCACCATTCTTAGCTTTCTAAACAAAACACCGAAAAGCTTTCATCGCATTCCTCCTCATGGACACGACCCGTTAGCCATAAGCTACACGGTAATTTTTTAACTCTTTGATTCTACAATCAATTTTTGCGCCTCTGCCGGGGAGGGAACGGTGTATTTGTTTTTTAACAAGTTTGGTGCCTTGTTTCAGGGACTTCAAAATTCAGATTTAGCATTCAAGCTTTGCAAGAGAAGACTTGCTATTCTGTGCCCCTACTCTCGAAAGTAGGAAACATAATTTCAAGAAATTGCGTTACAAAAGTTGAAAATTTTATTGGACTACTAAAACTCTTTTTGAAGGACATATTGCTTGCAAAAATTAAGTTTTTGTGTGTTATATTCTTGCTATATATGCTATTCACAATCCCTATTTTAATCCAATAGTAATTTGAGCGATTGTTAATTGCTTAAAAAACATTTAGACTTGCATTTTAGGCATTTGTCTAATTACGTTCATTTTACAATTACTGTTGAAGATAGCTAGAGACAAGGTACGTATGCATAGCATATAGCTTATGAAACATTCTTGGGTGATATTTGCTTTTGAATGCCACTTTTCTATATCTTGCACACTTTGCACAAATCAATTCTAAGGGCAAAACCTAAATCAAGATAAGGTAGGGAAGTCATTACCCTTCCTTAGCCCACAAACCATCTCCAAACACGCACAACCTAAGCTTAAGTAAAATCTGATAGACGTTGGCCTTAGGGACATCTCGAACTCACTAGGAGATTATCCTAAGGAGGAAGGTGTTAGAATTTGACTTCTGCCAAATTGGTGTCTAGGAAGGGGATTAAGGGCCGAAAGTTCGAAGGTTGGTGGTTACTTAATTAAGAAATGTCTTTAATGGATAACCTCCCACCAATCTTGCCCTAACCTGGCTGATTAGCTTGTGGTCAAAGTCTGCATTATACCTCCAGTAGACAATCAACCAGTTAGGAGTTGTCTAGGTCAAGGTTACCTTAGACTAGGCTTGGTTGTATTCTCTTCTTGACTATTAGTGAACTTGTTTGTGATTGTGTTTGTGTGTGCAAGTGTAGTCAAGAGACCCTAATTCATCTAGGTTAACTAGAAACACATCACCACCCAAGTTCGAACCAAGACCAGATTCAGTTATGGATCAACCGACATCTTTGCAGGATTTGTTCTATCCTATTAGAACATAACTTCCATCCTGCATCCAACTTCCATCGGTTGGTGAACACAACTTTGAGCTTAAGTCACAGTTTATTAATACACTCCCTAAGTTCTATGGCTTAGAGTCCAAAGATGCTTATTTCTTCATAAGACAATTGAGGAAGTATGCTTAATGATGAAAATTTCACACCTTGCAGATGATGCTATTAGGTTGAGATTTGTCCCATTTGCTCTTAAGAACTTAGCCAAGAAATGGCTCTACAGCTTAGCGGCCGGCTCTATCACATCCTGGGATGGTTTTATCAAGGTCTTCTTGAAGAAATTATATCCAATTCACAAGACCGCTCTTGTTAGGAAAAATATCATGCAGTTCAAGTAAGAACCTAGTGAACTATTTTGGAGATACTTTGAACGCTTCAAAGACCTCCTTGTCCAATGTCCTCATCATGGAATAGAGAAATGACGATAATGCTAAATTCTTTATGATGGTTTAGACTACTCAACCAAGACCCTCTTAGAAAGTATGTGCCAAGGGGGATTCTTGCAGAAGGATGAGCATGAACGATGGGATTTATATGAGAATCTAGCTGAAAGACCATCCAATGGGAACCTACTAGTGAAAGCTCTAGGAATCCAAACTCTATCTCTTTAAGAGGAGGTCTCCATTCAATTGAATCATCCTTAGCTAACGAGGCTAAGTTAGCTAACCTAGCGAGAAGACTGGAAGCTGTAGAAACTAAGGAACCAAGTCCAGTCAATCAAGTCAGCCCGAACTAATTTTCAACTTTGGGTTGTACTTACTGTCAGGCCATGAATCATGTGTTTGAGGAGTGTCCTGTATTTCAAGCTCAACAACTCCTTTCTAAACCGATGAATGCGGCCTTTTCAAGGCCGAACAATGATCCTTACGCTCCAACGTACAATCCTGGCTGGAGAAATCACTCCAATTTCTCATGGAGCCAACAAAATAATGACCACCCACGGTCAAACCATGCAAGCCACTTCCATCATTCCAATAATTCTTCCAATCATCAACCCAACTTTTCAAATCACCCTCATAATTCTCCCAACAAATTTTCACATTATCAACAAAATTTTTCCAACCAAGCTTCACAACCTTCCTTTCAGAATTCTCAGCTTGAATAGAGAATGACTGACTTTGAGAGAAATATGAAAATATACATGAAGAACCAAGATTCCCTCATGCAAACAATACAGAGGTTAGAGGATCAAATGAACCACTTAGCCAATCCACAACATGAGAGGCAAAAAGGTACCTTACCCAGTCAACCAATTATGAATCCTAGGAATTCACAACAAGCTCATTTAGTTGAGGATCAATCATTGAATCAATATAATACTGTTCATACATTGAGGTCAGGAAAGAAAGTTGATAACCAAGTGTCAACACCACCCAATCCCAGTCCGCACAATCACACTCCACCATCCACCTCATCTAATCCCAAGCCTTCCAAATCTGACGAATCTGAAACAGATAAGTCAACCAGTCCGGTGTACAAGCCTATAGCACCATTTCCTAATAGGCTAAAGAACAACAAGTAAAATCCACACATAGATAAGATAATGAGATATTTAACCAAGTGAAGATAAATGTGCTACTCCTTGATGCCATCCAGCAAGTCCCATCCTATGCAAAATTTCTTAAGGACATGTGCATCAAGAAGAGAAAGACTAATGTACCCAAGAAAGTCTTCTTAGCCACAAACATTAGTGAGCTACTATCAGGTCCGATCCCTGTCAAGTACAAGGATCCGGGTTGTCCCACCATTGCCTGCGCTATAGGACAAGCCGAGATTAGTCATGCACTTCTTGATTTGGGAGCAAGTATCAACCTGCTTCCATTCTCAGTTTATCAACAACTCGGGTAGGGCAATCTTAGTCCAACTTGAGTCACTACTACTGGCTGACCGTTCTGTGAAAGTTTCAAAGGGGGAAATTAATGATGTCCTTATCCGGGTCAGGGAGTTTATCTACCCAGTTGATTTCATAGTTCTTAAGACACAACCTGTGTCCAATCTTAGGGCGCCCATTCCTTACTACTGCTAATGCTATTATCAATTATAAGAATGGGTCTATGAGATTAACCTTTGGGGACATGACTAGAGAAGTCAATGTCTTCAATCTAGAAAAACAACCACGTAAGATAAGAGACCAAACATTGAGGTAAACTTTGTTGAAAACAATTGTGATGAAGAGAGTGAAGGTCTAGAGAATGAGTCGCTGTTTCTTAATGAATTATTTAAGAATGAATGTGATTATCTTGATGAGAAGGCATATGATCCTAAAGTCAGAGTACCCTTTAAAAAAGGAAAATTTGATTTGAATATCTTCACATTCGATGAGCCAACCAATAATCTATCGCATGAGAATATAATTCAAGAACCTCCGATTGACATACTCTTTGAAAACCTCTTCGAAGAAAACTCATGTATTTGGATGAACCAACTAGGGATATTTTGGGTTAATTACACATCTCTAGGAGAAAGTGTTGACCTAAACTTTGAGGAGATATATGGAACTGAGTTAGAATTCTTAGGCATTCATAATGAAGAAGTTCCAACTGAGAAGTATGGTGGAGATCAATTTTTGAATAATGAATGTAGTCATATCATATGAGGAAGAAACACCTAAAGAAGGTGAGACTGGGGAGGAAGAGAGCTAAAATGATAAAAAAAATTGGCCTCCCCACTATGCCCTTTAAAGAGGACCCATTGGAATGATGGGAAGAGAGCTAGAGGGATGAGACCGAAAAGATCTAGGTGTGGGAGAAACTTGATGTTGTACATATTTTTGTATAATATTTGCACCTCTTTTACATTTTCTTCATGCATCTATACATTTCTTTCATATATTGGGGACAATGCATGAGATAAGTGTGGGGAGGGTTCTAACATGACTAATATAACTATAAAAAAAGAGAAATATATATATAAATAACATTTTGAAAGGAAAGAACAATATTTTGATATATTTTTGTAAGAGATTAAGTCAATTTTAAGGAATAGGAAAATCATAATTAGGATTTCTTACACTTGGTCAAAATAAGATGACTTGTTTGATTTTTAGGTTGAGGAAGAAAATTTGTGAAAGTAATTTAGTCTTGATCTTTACCTTGATGAAATATGCACACTTTATACACTTACACAGTTAGGGTTCAAAAATAAAGACTCTTATGCCTTATAAAAAAAAGCTATATAAAAAATAAACAAATCTAATTATTGATTAGCTAGGTGCTTTGGCCTAAGCAAGCCTTAGTATTTATGCAAAAGATAATTAGATAAGTTTGAATATATATATATATATATATATATATATATATATATTATATATATTATATATATATATATATATATATTATATCCTCTGATTAAGCTGGGTATCTATGCCTCATGAAGTATAAGTATTCACGTCTAAAAAGGGTACATTTTATAAATAAAAACATTAGTTTCGTGGCCTTGTCTACTCGAGTGCTTAAGTCCTTAGGGGTGTTCTCACCAGGTGCCCTAAAACTGTCCAGTTTGGATGTCACTGACTAAAGGCTCGTTACATGGGCAGATTAGAAAGCCTAATAGAATTGAGGAATAAATACCACAAAAAATAAATACAAATAAGGCATAGGAGTTAATGTTAAAGAACCCTTAGTCAAACTTCACAGTCACGATGGTGCATATGACTCAGGATAAAGTAATAGACTAAATGAGAAAGACAATTTGACTCCTTACTTTGATTGATGACATGTTTTTGAATGGAGACTAAGTTTAGGAATGAAAAATTTGATATTTCTATAACTTATAGATTAATTAAACTCTCACAAATATACTTCAAATATTTTCTCTTTCAAAATGTTTTTCAAAAACACTAACTTTTTCTCTTTCTTTATGGATTTTGTGGGTGCAATCCACTGAAAACCCTTACGAGACAAAACTCGTCCTCTAGGGATAACCTAGAGGTTTAACGGCTTGTTGCACATGCTCAGTGCAATTGAGTGATCTGTGAAAGTGGTCTAATAATTGATTAAGATTAGTTTTGATATTTTGCTCGAGGGCGAGCAAAAGATAAGTGTGGGGGTGTGATCAGTCACATATAGTGCATACATATTGTCACATTTCCATGCTTATTATCTAAATAAATCATATTAATAAGTCCTATTGTTCTTTATAAAATGCAGGCCCATTGCTAAAGGATATGCGTGAGAAACGAGCCCAAAAGCCCATTTAATTCAGAATAAATTTGAAATTAGGAAATCAGGGCAGATCTTGGCAAATCAGAGAGGTTGAAAATCAGTTAAAATCAAAGATCGTTTCGTCAAATCTAGGAGTTGCAACAGTGAAACCAGTAAGACAGAAGAGATTCCAAATCCACACCAACCACTTCTCCACCTGGATGCCACGGATTCGCGACCCAAGCCACGAATCCATGGTTTATCGGTGGAGATAAGGGAAACGTTTGCTCCCCTTATCTCCTCACTCCTTTCCCTCTGGGTTTTTGCCTATAAAGGTAGGGTTTTTTACTGAAAATTTAGCGAGGACTAGGATTAAATTAATTGTTCATTTTTAGGGTTTAGGAACATTGTTAGATAGCTTGGCGAAGTTGTATCTCCTCTTTATTCTTTTTTTAGTTTAGACCAGAAAAGAGAGAAGAGTGAAATTGAGTGTGTAATTCGTCTTTGAAGTGACAATCAAAGGAGCTTCTACTTGCCATTCCAACTCAACTTGAATTCGGTATGTTTGTGTTTAATTGTCAATTTCTTATTTGTTTTCATTTCATAATGAGTAGCTAAATCGTTTTCTGGGCTCACTAATTGATATTTTCTACCTCCTCTCTCTCGATTGAATTTGATGGAAGAACTCTCTTGAATCATAATGCCTAAAGTTAAATTTTATTTTTGAAAGCTCATGATGATGCTCTTCTTTTAAAACTTGAAATTTCAAGGCACAACTATTGTTAAATCATTTTTATTCCATACTTGCTTCCTCACGCTTGATGGTTTAACATTCTATTTTTAATGTTGTGTTAAGAAAGATCTCAAGATTTGATCCGAAATCATCTCATTTGTTTACTTGAACACTAAAAGAAATTAAGCTCTTTTGCCTATGACGAAAGTGATGCACTAAAAATATTCTTGAGATAAGTAGTGAAGTAAATAAAATTAGTGAGCCCAGATCTTCTCCTTCATATATTTAAAACAACCAAACAATTTTCAAAGCTTTTTTTAAATCACCTTCTCCAAAGCCTTCTCCAAAGTTGCAATTTCTCTTTTAATCATTTCCCTTCTCTTCATTCTCTTTTCAATTAAAAAACTAGCACTATTCTTAGCTTTCTAAATAAAACACCAAAAAGCTTTCATCGCATTCCTCCTCGTGGACACGACCCGTTAGCCACAAGCTACACGGTAATTTCTTAACTCTTTGATTCTACGATCACTCACCTTCAACATTGGCAGTGGTATTGAAATCGAGCTTATTAATGCTTGTTATAAGAGTATTTATTCCCCAAGGATATTCTTCTTCTTCCTCTGATTCTGTATCTTCTTCATTGCTAGAGTCTGGTTCTTCTGAATGGAGATCTCATCAGTCTCAAGAGAATCATGGTAGAGGAGGGAGTTAGTGAAGTAATTCTCTACCCCCTTCAATGGATGCTTTTCAACAATTAATGTTCCCACTTTTCCCTGTTCATCCGCATATTTCATCACTTGATGAAGGGTAGATGGGACGATGAAGTTGTTGGCCTAAAGGTCCATCACCCTAGTTTTGAGATGGTTAACTCATGTAGTTATACTACTAATGATCTTGTGCTTAGTTTCAGATATTTAATCAAGATCTTAGTAGGTGATTAGCTTCAACAAAGGAGTTTTAGAGCTAACACATGTAAGATTCAAGAGCTCGCGCGTCAAGATCGCATCTAGCGCTCGGTTGGAGTCAATCTCTTTGTATTGTGTTTAGTTCGGGTCGACTTGGAGAAAGAGTTCTACAAGAAAACTTTGGTTTATTTTTAGTTTAGTTTTGTTTAGATCTTGTGTAAATATAGATAGTGTTGATATGCTCAAGCTCACACACACAAGTTCAATATGTTTGGTTTTCGGTTTAACCGATTTTGAATTTCGAATATACATATACATGATTTTCATGAATAGATATAATCAAAATAAATTTACGTGGTTTAATGTATATTAGATTTCATCTATATACATATATGCTTCATATATTTAGAAAAACTTATTTTGATGATCCTATTCATGTGTTTAGAGTTTTGTAATTAACAAAACCTATTTTTGGATTTCATGTCAAAAACAGAGATATATCATTTTTATGTGTAGTGGATTCTATCCATATACAATATGCTTCAAATATGTTTCAATATCTTATTTTTGTATTTATAAAAGTTTTGGGGAAAACGGTTTTTCTTTTCAAAATCCAAGTTTTGAAAAATACAGTTTTTGTTTAAGGCCAAATATTTTATATCACAAAAATAGTTCAAATCGTTTGTAATATGTGTTAATTTTTGGTCACAGATATTTGTTCTTCAAATATCTAATAAGAACTTATTTTTCTAGAACTTATGAGAACTTATGGGATTTTATTTGAATTAAAATAAACCAAGTTTTCATACCTTTATTCCCAGCCAAATCTGCTGGGGGTTGACGGACCAGTGGTCGGTCGACCGGACAGGGCTACTGATGTGCACGAGGACGTGCACATGGCTAGCCTAGAAGGCCGGTCGACCGGGCGGTCGACCAACTGAAAGTACCCCACTATCGGGTACTGCCAGTCGATCGGGTGATCGACCGACAGGCTTGGACCGGTCGATCGTGGCGGTCGATCGGTCAAAAATATGACCGTTGGGCCGGTCGACCGGCTGGTCGACCGGAAGGCCATTTTGGACCTTTTCTGCTGCTAATGGCTATATTTTGAGAGGCTATAAATATGGTTTCTCTTGGGCTATTTTTAACAAGGTTATTGAAAGCTATTTTTCCTATCTTTCTAAGTTGTTTAGCAGCAAGTTTAAAAGAGTTTTTGTGCTTAAAAGTTTGATTTTTTATTTATTTTCAAGGGTTGGAAAAATCAAAGAAAAAGAGAATCTTTGGGATATTGGTTTTGTTCTTCATTCTTATTTCTATCTAGTATTTTTCTAAGTATTTTCTTCGTGATTTTCTTTTCCAAATTTCTTACTTTCTCACACTTGAGCTATCTTCTCTAATCCTATCTATAGGATCTTATTTTGTGAGAAAAATTGGTTTGTGGTCAATTTAGATCACCAAGAAGTGTTTGTGGTTTATTGTGATCATCAAGATTGTAATCTTTCCTTTTCTTTGGCTTTGTGCCTATCCTTTAGTGTAGAGGTGGTTGTGTTTTGGGTTTGCAGCCATTTCTCTTGTGTGGAGGTGATTGTGGTTGAGTTTGGCTTTGTGCCTTTATCCCTCTTGTGTGGAGGTGATTGTTGTTTGGTTTTGTGCCCATCCCTCTTGTGTAGAGGTGATTAAGGTTTGGCTTTGTGCCTTGCCTCTTGTGTAGAGGTGGTTGTGTTAGAGAGAGGAGTTGTGTACTCCTAAGTTTCTAATTGCAAATCCTTGGTGGAGATTCCCTTTGTGGGAGGTCCTGTGTGGACATAGTGAAAATCCTTCTTTTTGAAGGCGGGGACGTAGAGCAATGGCTCAAACCTCAAAACTTATCTCGGTGTTTGCGTTTGATCCACTATCTCTTAACTCTATCTCTTTTATATCTTGCATTGCTTTATATTGTTCATATCACTTACATGCTTGGTATTGTTTGTGTGCCCATACTTATGTTGAACCAAGAGAGATTCATATAGCACCTCAACTCTTATTTAGAGGAATCTCGAGGAGATAGTCTAGTGCCCTTCATTAGGAATTCGGATACACTCTTTGGTTACACATAGTATGTTGCAATTAAGTTTTAATTCCGCATCATTTGTTATTAGATTAGCTAGTACACCTATTCACCCCCCTCTAGGTATATTTTCAATTGGTATCAGTGCCTAAGCTCTTGATATTAGGTTTAACCACGTAGGAGTGTGATCTTGGATTGCTAATATAGATTTGCATTTGCATTTGCACACATGTTGTTTATACACTTATGGATTTCCTTACCCCTCATGTATGATGCTACCAACATTGATATTTCGAAAGTTAGGATTTCCATGTACCTTAAAACCCTAAGAATGCATGTTTACCTTGCCTCTACCAAAAAATCTTATCTTAGTAATGACAAGCATATAGAGGCCAATGCACAAGCCTTAGTGGCACTTAAGCATACACTTAAAAAAAATATTTGAGTATGGTTTCTCATAGTGATTCTGTTTTTACAGTGTGGAATACATTGACCTCTCCCAAGCTTCCAACGATCAACTATATGGAGAAGGAATCTAGTGGAGATGTGTCCAACGAACCTTGCTTCATGGTCCAAGAGAATGACTACCTTGAGATAAACTCAGACACTCAACTATATGATAGTGATAGCTATTCTTGTGAGGATAACATGGATGCACATGCATTAAATGAAGAACTATCTATATTGTATAAAGACTTGCTTTCAAAGTACAAAGCTTTGAAAAAGAAAAGTTTTAAATTAAAAGAAGAAAATAAGGATTTATTTTCAAAACTTAATATGATTTTGCAAGAGAGGGTTGAGATTTCAAGTGAAAGAGACTCCTTGAAAACTCAACTTGACCTTACTTTAAAGGAAAATGAAATTTTGAAGAATAAAAATGATTGTGATGATGTTTCAAAGAATAATGAGATTTTGTCTTCAAAACTTGATTTTGTTATAAAAGAGAACAATTCTTTGAAATACAAAATTGCTATGATTTCAAAAGAGTTGGAATTTGTTTCAAAAGAAAACACTTCTTTAAAATATTATTTTGATGCTCATGTTTGTCATGTTCCTATTGCCTCTTCTTTAATTGATAAATATGTTGCTTGCTCCACATCATCTTCAATTATTGAAAATGATATATGTGCTTTAAAGAAGAGTGTAGATTGTTTGGGCTCCACTTTGAGCTAATATGTCATGAACTACACACGATTGGAATCCATGTTTCGCAAGAAACATGCTACTCATATGCATGCGCACAAAACATGACATATACTGAAATCACCTAGAGGGGGGGTGAATAGGTGATGGCTATATAAAATGACAATTAATGCGGATTAAAAACTATTTAAAACAATAAGCACAGTAAAAGAACTTGCAAGTAAATAAGCAATTAATGGAGCAAGTATGAAAGAGAGATAGAGTTAAGAGAAAGGTGGACAATCGCAAACACAAGGATTTTTCCGAGGTTCGAGCCACGCTCTACGTCCCCGCCTTCAACACGATGAAGGATTTCCAGTATTGGTGATCCCACTGGATCCTCAATACAAGGACACACTTGTCCTATCTCTCGGTGTCGCAACAACACTTTGAAGCACACCCGCTCGCTTAAGGCCGATGCCTCTACAACTTCTCACAATAAAAAAAGGTTGATCACACTTGATCAAAAAGCTCACTTGTACAATCCTACAACCAAGATGAAAGAGATGATACTATGGGATTGTGTAGTGCAAATGACTAGAGACAAGCAGAGGATTGCTTCAAGAAGGGGTTGGAAATTTTTGGCTTAAAGTGAAAATCTTTTGCTAAAAGGCTATGCTTTGAAAACTTTTGTTTTTGCTTGTCAATCTTGTTTTTCAAGTTTGTAGAAGTCTCTCACTATTTATAAGGGATGAAAAATGACCTACAAAACTCAAAAGAGCCGTTGGGGTGAATCCCAACAAAAATCTGTCCAGAAAAATATAGCTGTTGGAGTCTGTCAGAACTTCTGACAGCCGTCGGTCGACCGGGTCGGTCGACCGCCAACGGTCGGATTTCCGACCGTTGAGAGGTCGGTCGACTGGGTCGGTCGGTCGAGACCAAAACCAGAGAGCACGTCTCTCTGTCGGTCGACCGACGCGGTCGACCGGGGAAAAATAGAGAGCAACAAGTTGCTCCCGGTCGACCGGGTCGGTCGACCGATGTGCACATATGCACAGTGGTGCATGTCGGTCGACTGGGTCGGTCGACCGGACTCTGCCAGATCTATTTTTCCCAGAGGCTGCTAAAGGAAGGAAATTTTGGTAAAAATCTTTGGTTAGGGATTTTACAAAATAGAGTTCTTAGGACTTGTAAAAACAGAGTGTGATCATAGATCAATACCAAAAAAAATGTTTGAACTTTATTTTGAAGAAAATCCATTTTGTAAAATGGAAAATTGGTTTTTCTAAAAATGATTCTTCCAAACATTTTTTTCCAAAAACTAGGTTATAAATTTTGTTATAAAAATTGTTTTGAAGCCATGAAGCAATACTAGATGTGTGTGTGTGACAATCCTAAGTATTCTACCTCTATCATCTAGGTTTTGACAAAATCATCTAAAAATACTAACTAAAAAGAAAACTACAAATCTTGAAGTCTTCTTCTTGTTTAATCCTGGAGCGCTTTTACTGTGCTAGGCTCTGGGATCCAAATCCTTTGCGGCATCCAAAAGTGTGAGTCTTGAGTTGGAGCCGTCAAACAATCCTATGATTTAGCCTGAAACTCATATAAACAAAATTGTTAAAAACATAACTAAATATGGTTTGTTATCATCAAAATGTCGGGCTAATGGCCTTTGGGCTAATAATCTCCCCCTTTTTGATGATGACAAAACATATGTAGTTATGACAAATATTTTGGGTGGAGACTTCAAGTGAGGCTCCCCCTCAACACATGCATATATAAAAGAGTTACGAAAAGATATACTCATGCATGTATAAAGGCATGTAGGATATAAAGTGAGTCACATGCCAACAGAATTAAGATGGACATAAGGTAATCAAACACATAAAAAGAGAATCATATGTTCATACAATAACCCATGTCCATAAGAAATAAAAACACACATCCATAAAATACTAACACATGTCTACTACAAATACATGTCCATAAAACAAAGTGCTACAACCCAAAATACAAAAGATAGCAATATAGCCCAAATCTCAAAAGTCTCTCCCCCTTTTTGACATCATCAAAAGGGGGTAAGATCACTCCTCATATGACTCTGATCCGTCCTCATCAGAACCAGAACCATCCTCCTCAGAGCCATCCTCCTCATCATCCTCATCCTCATCAGAGGCCTCCTCATCCGAATCGACCGCTGCAACAGCTGGCTGTGGTGCTGGAGGAGCAGAAGTCCTGACCGAAAATGGAGGTCCGGTAGGAGGAAGTGGTCGATCATATGCCGTGGGATCCGAAGCTCGCACCTCATGCCTCACAAATAATGTGCCAAGTTGTGACTCCATGTACCGGATGGAATCGGCAAAATAGCCCATGTCATTGCGTAGGCCAAGGTAGCGCGCGGTTATCTCCTCACGATGCGCCACTATCTCCGCAAAAATCTGAGTATGGTGCTGCTGGATCTCAGCGGATATCTGGGTACGGTGCTCCTGCAACTCAGCAGATAACTGAGCTCGGTGCTCCCGCAACTCAGAGGACAAGAAAGAGTGGAGCTTAGATGGAATGGAAGAACCAGAGGCAGAAGAAGAACCTGGGACATGAGCAGCAGGAGGAATAGGCTGCTGCTGGGGAGCAGGATGACGCATCCCAGCACGTATCCTCTTTAGAAGAGTTCTGTTAATGTCAACAGCAGGCTCAGAGGACCTTTCGAAGGATAGATCAAAGTTAAGTTGCTTCAAAAGATAGGAAATGATCATCCCAAAAGGCAAGTGCCTAGTGGGGACATGGATGTGATCAGAGGTAATGAAAGAGATGATAAGCTTGGGGATGTTGATCTTAATGCCTCGCAGAAGGCAGTAGACAACCAAAGGAACTGATCCCCTAGCATGGCTATATTCTCCTGATTTACGCAGGAGATTATAGAAAACGATCTTGGCAAGGACTTGAGCAATGAGGGTATAATATCTAACTTCCTCATTCCTTACCAGACCGGGGTTATCATCCCCGTGAAGCAAAGTAGAGGCGGTGAGGGCAGACTCACCGGCCGGATAAGAAAAGTCATGAAGATCTAGAGAGTAAACATCAACTCCCTCACAAGAAAGATGCAAATGACGGGCAAATTCTTGGAGAGAGATGTCAATATCTCTTCCAAGGACTCTAGATCTAATCCTGTTTGACTCAAAAGATAAATTAGTATAGAAATAAGGAACAAGAGAGGTGAAGACAGGTTCCTTAATAGCAACGAATTGTTTAAGGGAGTTAGCCCTTAAAATGTGTGCTAGGTTTAGATGATCAAAATCGTTAACTATCACACATCTCCCGGAACTAACGGTCTTCTCAGAAAGGACAATATAACGATACTTAGCTTGAGAAGAGACAAACAGAGGAGAATGGGAAGAGGATTGGGTTGATTTCCCCTTCTCGGACCTAGTTCTTTTAGACATTTTTAGGGAAAAAACTGAATTAGGGCTAGATCCACACACAATAATCAATATAAGGGCTTGATCTACACAAAATAGAGATATAAGAGCTAGATCTAGGATAAAGATAAAGGAAAGACAAGAAATAAAGCAAGATCTAGGAAGAAAGGATTTTTACCTTGAAATATGGAGAAACAAGGAGACAATCTGAAAATCCCTGAAATAGGCGAAAATCCAAGCCTAAAAGCGAAGATCCAAGAAATTTTGGAGAGGATTTGAGGTTGGATTGAGGTGGAGAGGGTTGGAAAAGGTGTTTATGGTTCTTGAGGAGAAGAAAGAAAGAGAAGTCGGCGGATGGGAAAAAGATTTGAGGAGTTAGGGCTATATAAAGAGTCGGGTAAAAAACAGTTTGCCCGTCGCCCGGTCGACTGGGCCGGTCGACCGGCGCAAACAGAGAGCAAACCCACTTCAGTCGGTCGACCGCTCCGGTCGGCCGGCTAAGGGAGAGTTTAAAAAAAATCCTCCCAGGCTAGGTCGGTCGACCGCTCCGATCGACCGGTCTTGCCCAAAACTGACAGTGAGCAAAACCCCTAAAAAAAACTTTTTTTTAAAAAATAATAGCAAACAGGTATATTCTCATCAAAAAGGTGTTAAACATATTTTAAATCATACTAGTTATGAAAGTCAACAAAAATTATACATATTTTTACTATTTTATTTTTATTTATAAATAAATCAAGTAATTAGAGATGTTGAAGCCGAATACCCCGTGAAGGGTTCTGAACTTCTCCTCGAGATTCCTCTAGATATGAGTTGAGGCGCACAATTGCCATCTCTATTTATTTGCTAAAAAATGTTTTAAATAAATCTTTATTTAGTTTTGACAAAATACATATACAACAAAATCTAGACATGTGGACAAAAAATTATATGGCATAAAAACATGATTATCTATATAGCATGGCAAATATACAATCACAATAGAAAAGCAAGTTTACACTAACGTATATCAACATAACACAAAGGTAAACTAACAATCCTATGCATATATAAAAAGAAAAACTTTTATGTGGAGAAAACCAAACCAAGGGCATTCTCCAAAAATGGGTGCCTCTATGATAGTGATGCAAGCGACGATATGTTCGTTAAGTGTTGATGCATCCACCACCCGGGCACCATCTCCCCCTAAGTCTTGGAGGAGGATGACCCACCTGTATCAATTAAATTCGGTATGTCTTTTGGTACCCAAATCTTTTTGGGTCCTTTAGGGTTAGTATCTTGTCGAACCCAAACAAGTTTAGCTTAGCATAACAAAATTTTTTTCAAATGGCCTTTGCGGCCACAATGAGTGCATATGTAAATTCTACCACTACCATACATGTAGGCATGTTTATGTGTGTGTGCATGTTTGTGTGATTTAGATGCATGTTGGTGATGAGTGTGTTTCCCTTGGGTTATTCCTTTGGGAAACCTAGACGCAAATTTGTTCAAATCAAAAGCACACTTCTTTAGAGTTGAGTCCAAAACATCAACTCGTTTTTGGATCTCAAGAAATTCATTTTGTTGCAAGATGAAATGGGGGTTTTCCCTTTACAAGATATTCTATATTTTTCAAAATCAATTTTCATCTTTTCAAAAGAATTTTCTAGCTCATTTTTCTCTTTTAAAACATGTTCAAATTTATTTTTCAAGGAATCATTTTCCTTTTTCAATTTCTTATTTTGAGATTGTGAAATCTCATATCTATGTTGTAACTCTTCGAAAAATTGAGTAAGTTCATCCATAGTTAATTCATCATCATCTATGGAGTTTTCATGATATACCTTTATTGCATCCTCCCCATGTGCCATGAAGCACATGTGTGCAGCATCGATCTCCTCTTCTGATTCTGACTCCGTGTCGTCCCATGTGGCCACCATAGCTTTCTTCTTCTTTCGCCCACTCTTTGAGGTTGTAGCTTGAAGAACGGGGCAATCGGCGATGAGATGTCCGATCTTCTTGCAATGGAAGCAAGGACCCGACTCCTCTCTTTTCCTTTCAAACCTTCCTTAAGGTTTCCCTCTCTGGAAGTTGCTTTGCCTCCCTTTCTTATAGAACATCTTGCCCACCTTCCGTATGAGCATGGCAAAATCCTCATCGTAGTCTTCCGATGAGTCCTCCTCGTCATGGGTGGATGGAGTGTCTTTGAAAGCGAGGGCTTTCTTCTTTGGTGCCTCCCTTTCTTCTCTAACTTTCATCTCCATCTCATGTATTTTGAGATTGTCGATGAAGCCAGAGAAGTCCATCTCCTCCCTATCGTTGAGCTCCTTGAGGGTAGTTGCCTTTACTTTCCAAGATTTGGGAAGAGCTCGAATGACCTTCTGGATCTTTTGGTCATTATCAATCTTGTCACCTAAAGAAGATAAAGCATTAGTTATCTTGGTGAAACGGGTGAGCATGTCATCAATGCATTCATTTTCAAGCATGTAAAAGTTCTCATATTGAGAACGAAGCAAGTCAATCTTGGATCTCTTGACTTGGGACGTTCCCTCATGAGTCACAATTAGCACATTCCAAACCTCAAATGCCGATTTACAATTTATGATGCGTGATAGGTCATCTTCATTTAAGGCTTGTGTTAATGCATATTGGGCCCTAGCATTAGCCTCATAGTCCTTGGTGGTATCCTCAGACCATGATCTCTCATCAGTGAGAGGTTCTACAAATTCCTTGGTAATGGCCCTAGCTATTCTAACTCCTAAGGATTAAAGAAAGAGGTTCATCTTGACCTTCCAAATGGGGAAGTTCAATCCATCAAACTTGGGTGGGGACTTGATGCTAGAAAGATCAATAGATGTCATGAATACAAAAGTAGAATGCACAGCAAATAGAAATGCACAAATAAATATAGCCAAATATGAGGATCTCCCTAAGGTGGTTAAACCAAATGTAAGGGTTAGGCTCTGATACCAATTGAAATCACCTAAAGGGGGGGTGAATAGGTGATGGCTATATAAAATGACAATTAATGTAGATTAAAAACTATTTAAAACAATAAGCACAGTAAAAGAACTTGCAAGTAAATAAGCATTAATGGACCAAGTATGAAAGAGAGATAGAGTTAAGAGAAAGGTGGACAATCGCAAACACAAGGATTTTTCTGAGGTTCGAGCCACGCTCTACGTCCCCGCCTTCAACACGATGAAGGATTTCCACTATTGGTGATCCCACTGGATCCTCAATACAAGGACACACTTGTCCTATCTCTCGGTGTCGCAACAATACTTTGAAGCACACCCGCTCGCTTGAGGCCGATGCCTCTACAACTTCTCACAATAAAGAAAGGTTGATCACACTTGATCAAAAAGCTCACTTGCACAGTCCTACAACCAAGATGAAAGAGATGATACTATGGGATTGTATAGTGCAAATGACTAGAGAGAAGTAGAGGATTGCTTCAAGAAGGGGTTGAAAATTTTTGGCTTAAAGTGAAAATGTTTTGCTAAAAGGCTAAGCTTTGAAAACTTTTGTTTTTGCTTGTAAATCTTGTTTTTAAGTTTGTAGAAGTCTCCCACTATTTATAGGGTATGAAAAATGACCTACAAAACTAAAAAGAGCTGTTGGGGTGAATCCCAACAAAAATTTGTCCAGAAAAATATAGCGATTGGAGTCTGTCAGAACTTCTGACAGCCGTCGGTCGACCGGGTCGGTCGACCGCCAACAGTCGGATTTCTGACAGTTGAGAGGTCAGTCGAATGGGTCGGTCGACCGAGACCAAAACTAGAAAGCAAGTCTCTCTGTCGGTCGACCGACGCGGTCGACCGGGGAAAAACACAGAGCAACAAGTTACTCCTGGTCGACCGGGTTAGTCGACCGATGTGCACATATGCACAGTGGTGCATGACGGTCGACTGGGTCGGTCGACCGGACTCTGCCAGATCTGTTTTTCCCAGAGGCTGCTAAAGGAAGGAAATTTTGGTAAAAATCTTTGGTTAGGGATTTTACAAAATAGAGTTCTTAGGACTTGTAAAAATAGAGTGTGATCATAGATCAACACCAAAAAATGTTTGAACTTTATTTTTAAGAAAATCCTTTTTGTAAAATGGAAAATTGGTTTTTCTAAAAATGATTCTTCCAAACATTGTTTTTCCAAAAACTAGGTTAGAAATTTTGTTATAAAAATTGTTTTGAAGCCATGAAGCAATACTAGATGTGTGTGTGCGACAATCCCAAGTATTCTACCTCTATCATCTAGGTTTTGACAAAATCATCTAAAAATACTAACTAAAAAGAAAACTACAAATCTTGAAATCTTCTTCTTGTTTGATCCTGGAGCGCTTCTACTGTGCTAGGCTCGGGGATCCAAATCCTTTGCGGCATCCAAAAATGTGAGTCTTGAGTTGGAGCCGTCAAACAATCCTATGATTTAGCCTGAAACTCATATAAACAAAATTGTTAAAAACATAACTAAATATGGTTTGTTATCATCAAAATGTCAGGCTAATGGCCTTTGGGCAACCATATACATGATTCAAAGTATGCTCATGTCTACACTTGTACAAATTGTGGACGTAAGGGCCACCTTGTAAAATTTTGTTATGATAGAATAAATATTTCTAATTATGCGAACAAGTTTATTTGGGTTAGGAAAGGTGCTAACTTCCATGGACCCAGTAAGGTATGGGACCAAAGGCCACTCCTATTGTATTTGATGTAGGTGTGGGCTCTCGCTTGACGTGAGAGTAATGGTGCCTTGATGGTGGATGCGTTCCGAGCTAAATTGTGACACTTTTGGATGCATCACTTTCAAAGGATGTTTAGTGGGAGGACCATCATGGTTTGGAGACCTAGAATTAGTCCTATTAGTTTTGGTAATTATCTCTAACTTCTTATTTTGTTTACATGCTTTCATATGAATGTTTTTTTGGTATGTCTTATTTTTCATGTTCATTATGTTAAATACAATATTAATTAGACTTGAGATATATATAAATGGTATTTGAGATACACCCATGTTTATATGAACTATTATTTTTGAGTTCTCACTATACTTTAGCTATTGTGTATATCCTAACTCTAAGGCACGTGTATTTATCATAATGATCATATTGGTTTACATTTTTATGCTTTGATTACTTGTTTAGATGTAGTTTTCAATAAAACTTATGTTTATACTTGTACAACTAGTGAGCAACATTTGATTATTATATGTTTGTGCTCTATTGCTCATTTTTACTCATTAGATGTACTTATATAACCAAGTTTTGATAATTCTTATATTTTAACTTGTATTTCCTATTTTTGTACATATTTTCATAAAGTATGTGTAGCCTATGTATATGTTAATTTTGTCTAAAACTAATAGATATACATGTCTATCCTAGAGTCACTTACTTTTCATGGAAAATTTTTTTATGGACTCATTTATGTTTGAGATATGTATGTATGCTTTTAGTTTCAACAAAATATATATATATACCTTGAAGCCTGTTTAGTTTTGCTGATTTTTTTGTTTTTGATAAAAGAAATTTCTATTGAGCTTAAATGCCTTATTCCCATGATTTTGTTGATTAAATGATTCTTACACTCTATATTTGGTGTTTACTCATGATTTTTATTTCATGAGCCTATATGTACTTTATTGCTATTTGAGTGTCGACAATCGTGTGATTTTCATGTTTTCATGGATATATTCATGTTTTATTCCTTACTTGAAGGATTTTGTATTAGTTTTAAAATTATCTTTAAACTAATCTTTATTTTTAATTGGTAGAGTTTTCAAATTATTTATTTTCAAATCATGATTTTTGAAAACCCTTTCTTTAAAGGGCGGATGGATGGGCGATCATGCCCTGTATATCCTTATTAAATATCTTTTAAACTTGTGCATGAATAGGGGGGTAGGTATGAGTTATACACATGATCTTCATGAAATTCTATTCTTGTATACTCATATATATTTTTCTATATATGTATGCTTTAAATTTCAATTGGTATTTTTGTACATACATATATATGATTTGATTGTGCTTGTTTTACAATGTATTTACATTTTCTTAAAAGCACAAATTATTTCTTGCTAAGCTTTTCAATTGGTACCTTATATAAGCTTGTGCATTATTTTTATTAGTATTTCATAAACGGAGAGAAAAATTCTTGTTTTATCTTTCAATCGATTTTATTTTCAATTCGTATCTTACTCCCACTTTTTATGATGAAAAATATTTTGTTTTGGTATATGCTAACATTTTTAATATTGGTATCAATAATCCTAAATTGGTATTATTCTTAATTTGGTATTCCTATTGCAAAATGAGTTGTGTTTACCAAAAAATTTTATTTTTATTTTTAATTGGTATCAAAATTTACTACTGGTATCAAAATTTGTTTTGTTGGCTCAGAAATTTCAAAATTTTGTTTTAAAGAAAATTCAAAAAATTTAAAATTTTTTTGTTTGGTATGTATTGCTTATATGTAAGGGGAGCTTAACATTTTTTCTACATATAGATTTATGGTGAGTGTATCTCACCTTGAGGAGCTTGACCTCTCTTCTTTATGTGATACACGTGTGTAAGAGGAGCTTAACATCTCCACTTATACATTGTATATTATGCTTTATGTAGTTAGGGTCTAGTCATCCCTTCTTCATGTAATGCATGTATGCAGGGGGAGTTAACTTTACGTCTCTCCTCTTCATGTATGTATATCGTATATATATCTTTATTGGTTGTTTTTCTGCCCCTTCGTTGATGAATTGATAAGAAGGGGAGAAGAATTTAGTGAGTTTATATATGCATGTTTATAATCTTACTTATGCATATATGTTTATTACTTTGCATGAGTTAAGGGAAAGTTTCTATGAAGCTTATATTTAATCCATGCATATATAACTTCATGAGTTTTGTCATCATCAAAAAGGGAGAGATTATTGGCTTAAAGATCTATCACCCTAATTTTGATGATAATTAACTCATGTAGTTATAGTACTAATGATCTTGTGCTTATTTAGTTTCAGATATTTGATCAAGATTTTAGTAGCTGATTAGCTCCAACAAAGAGTTTTAGAGCTAACACATGTAGATTTAAGAGCTCGCGCGTCAAGATCGCATCTAGCACTCGGTTGGGTCAAGCTCTTTGGATCGTCTTTGGATCGGATTGGCTTGGAGAAAGAGATCTACAAGAAGACTTCGGTTTATTTTTAGTTTAGTTGTGTTTAGATCTTGTGTAAACATAGATAGTGTTGATATACTCAAGTTTACACACACACACACACAAAAGTTTAATATATTTGGTTTTCGGTTTAACCGTTTTGGATTTTGAATATACATATACATGGTTTTCATGAATTGATATAATCAAAACAAGTTTACGTGGTTTAATGTATATTAGATTTAATCTATATACATATATGCTTCATATATTTAGAAAAACTTATTTTGATGATCCTATTCATGTGTTTAGAGTTTTGTAATTAACAAAACCTATTTTTGGAATTCATGTAAAAAACATAGAATATCATTTTTATGTCTAGTGGATTCTATTCATATACAATATGAATATGTTTCAATATCTTGTTTCTGTATTTATATAAGTTTTGGAGAAAATGATTTTTCTTTTCAAAATCCAAGTTTTAAAAAATACGATTTTTATTTAAGACCAAATATTTTATATCACAAAAATAGTTCAAATAGTTTGTAATATGTATTGGTTTTTGGTCACACATATTTGTTCTTCAAATATCTAATAAGAATTTATTTTTGTAGAATTTATGAGAACTTATGGGATTTTATTAGAGTTAAAATAAACCAAGTTTTTATACCTTTATTCCCAGCCAGATCTGCTGGCGGTTGACCGGACGGTCGACGGACCAGTGGTCGGTCGACGGGACTGGTCGATCGATGTACACGAGGACATGCACATGGCTAGCCTAGAAGGCCAGTCGACCGACTAAAAATTCCCCACTCTCGGGTATTGCCGATCGATCAGGTGGTTGATCGGAGCGCAAACGGTCAGAAATATGACCGTTGGGCCGGTCGACGGAAAGGTCATTCTGGACCTTTTCTGCTGCCAACGACTATATTTTGAGAGGCTATAAATATGGTTTCTCTTGGGCTAATTTTAACATTTTTTTAAGAGCTTTTGTTCCTATCTTTCTAAGTTGTTTAGCAGCAAGTTTAAAAGAGTTTTTGTGCTTAAAAGTTTGATCTTTTATTTGTTTTCAAGGGTTGAAAAAATCAAAAAAAAAAGAGAGTCTTTGGAAAATTGGCTTTGTTCTTCATTCTTATTTCTATCTATATTTTTTCCAAGTATTTTCTTTGTGATTTTGTTTTCCAAACACCTTGTTTTCTCACACTTGAGCTATTATCTCTAATTCTATCTATACGATCATGTTTGGTGAGAAAAATTGGTTTGTGGTCTATTGAGATCACCATGTAGTATTTGTGGTCTATTGTGATCACTAAGATTATAATCTTTCCTTTGCTTTGGCTTTGTGCCTATCCCTCTATTGTAGAGGTGGTTGTGTTTTAGGTTTACGGCCATCCCTCTTGTGTGAAGGTGATTGTGGTTGAGTTTGACTTTGTGCCTTTATCCCTCTTGTCTAGAGGTGATTGTTGTTTGGCTTTGTGCCTATCCCTCTTGTATAGAGGTGATTGAGTTTTTGGCTTTGTGCCTTGCCTCTTTTGTAGAGGTGATTGTGTTGGAGAAAGGAGTTGTGTACTCTTAAGTTTGTAATTGCAAATCCTCGATGGAGGTTCCCTTTGTGGGAGGTCCTGTGTGGACATAGTGGAAATCCTTTTGTGTGAACGCGGTGACGTAGAGTAGTGGCTTGAACCTCGAAACATATCTCGGTATTTGCGTTTGATCCACTCCCTCTTAACTCTATCTCTCTTATATCTTACATTACTTTATATTGTTCATATCACTTATATGCTTGTTATTGTTTGTGTGCCCATACTTATGTTGAACCAAGAGAGCTTCATATAGTAGCTCAAATCTTATTTAGAGGAATCTCGAGGAGATAGTCCAGATCCCTTCATAGGGAATTCGGCTACACTCTTTGGTTACACATAGTGTGTTGCAATTAAGTTTTAATTCCGTATCAATTAAGTTTTAATTGCATATCATTTGTCATTAGATTAGCTAGTACACCTATTCACCCCCTTTAGGTGTCTTTTCAGAAGTTGTGGTGGATCCATGGTCGTCCCAGCAGCAGGTTGTAAGATGTGTCCGCATCATTAACATAACATGTTACTTCAGACTTCAAATTCTCGATCTAACATTTGAGTTTGATCTTACCCATCGAGCGCGTACCATTGGCATTAAAGTTATAAATGGTAGTCTGTGTAGCACTTAATTGATGGGTGTGAATTCCCACGTGCTGCATGACCCGGCGAGGCATAATACTTAATACGGATCCTAGATCAACCTGAATACGGCTCACTTCAGATGATCCAATGTACCCTATATAATATAAGAATTTATCATATTTTTCTTTTATTTGCATATCCTCTGGAGAGAATGTGATGCATGGGGAACGCCTGGAGGCCTGATGACAGTGCCCATCGTCTTTCTCCTCTGGGATGGCAAGAATTTGGGCTAAGAATTTCTCAAAATCTGCCAATGCTTTTCTTAGAGCTTATCTCATGGATTTGAAAAGTTTGAGAAGCTCGTATAGAGTGATCCAAGCAGGGATGTTGGCCAACTAAGCCAAAACATTAAAGCGGAAGGGACTTAATAGTCTAGCATCATCTTTTTGAAGGGATTTGGCATATGAAGCTTCTTATGTTTGTCCATGTGCTGCTTCATGCACTGCTCGGCTGTCTCCTTCATTGGTTGGCAAAAGCTCACCACCAGCTGACCATACTATTTCAAGTACTGCTTATTATATCGGGTCCTTGACATGAAAAGAGTACCTGTATCAGCAGCCAAGGCAGACTCCTCTTCTCTGAACTGGTGAGAGAAGCAACATCTTTATCAGTTTCTCTAGTAGAGATACCCACCACATTTCTGGAGGATGCTTTAGCCTTGCCTTTATATTTCCTGCGTGTAACAGCCATCCATTTTCAGCTTTTGATAATGTCGGGGTGAACCTACTTTATCTCTTCTCGAGGCGTAGGGACGGGAATAAGGCCTTTCTCCTTTTTATTGCGGGGATCAGTATTGATTACCCTGAGTTCTCCATTCGGGATAGGAACCACTCTTTTGGCTGGTACTAACAGGAGTTCTTTGCTGAATTAAAGGAATGTCATGTTAGCCGTCACATTCTTCTACTCTGGACGGATTTTGAGGACATCTGCATGATTAGAGCTTGGAGAACATCCTTGAAGATGTAGCAGTTTTTTGTAGGATACCCCAACATCCTGTGAAATAGTAGTTTGGATCATCAATCTTCTTCTCGACTTCGTCGGGGCGTCTGATCTCTAGCAATTTGAGTTTGTTACTCTTCTGGAGTAAATTGAAAAGAGAGACCATGTGCTCCTTCCTGAAAAAGTATGATTAACTGGCAGGTGCTTGGCCGAGAGCTTCACCCCCTTCTGGCTGATTGGGTTTCGAAGATAATTTAACCTCCACTGACAGACTGTCTCGTCTTTTTGGTTGAGAAGATGACTCTAGAGTACGTCGTGTCAATTTTTGGGTCTTGGTTTGCTGTCTTTCTCTTCAGCTTAAACCCAGGTGACTATTTTCTTTGCCTGCTTGCCTTGTTGCACCAGTTGCTTCCAAGTGCGATATTCCACCACTCCTATTTGGGTAAGAAGTGCAGTCTGTAGGTTGTGGCGGCACGTTTCCACCAGTGTGGATTGGGACATGCCACGTAAACAACAGAGTGCTATACTCCAAAATCTCTGCGCAAAAGCTTTGATAGACTTTCGTCTGCTTCGTGGCGAAGGAGATTCGACATTGCTACCAGATCTGTTAATGATATTGCATATTTATCATCTCATTCGCATATTTATGGTATAATAAACACTGCTTTTAAATAGAATTTTTGTCTAAATTAATGCAGGCCTTTACTAAAAGAGATGGAAGAGGAAACAAGCCCAAAAGCCCACTAAAGTATAGATTAAATCAAAATCAAGGATTAGGGCAAATGTTCAGCTGAAGATCTGAGCAAATCAGTGAAATAATACCAAATGGAAATCGATTAAATTCAGATTTTTACAAATCCATTTCAGTTAGCTGAAGATTAACAGTAATATCATCAAAATTCAGAAACCAATTGCGAAACTAGTTGGATAAACGGACGAAACAAAGGAGAGAGTGATCTGCTCCCAGGATGTAGCCATCTGGCCACATCCTGGCTGCGGATCTGCAGCTAAAGCCATGGATCTGCGGCTTGGTTGCAACCAATGGGGGAGTGTTTGCTCCCCTATCTGTACACTCCTCTCACCTCTCCATTTTGCCTATATATACTGTATTTTTCAGAGGCCAAAAGTGTAGGTCACCTAGAGGGGGGTGAATAGGTGACAAACTAATCTAATGCAAACTAATGCGGAATTAAAAACTAGTTATGCAAATAGAAACTATTAAGCAAACACACAAAGTATAACATAAGAGTATAGCCAAATTTTCCGTGAAGGGCTCTGGACTATTACCTCAAGATTCCTCTAGATTAAGAGTTGAGGTGCCACTATGGCTCTCTTGGTCAAACAATCCCAAGCATATATAGATATATCAAGCATATTAAGATATAAACAATATAAGCATGCAAGATATATAAACACAAGTGAGAGAGAGAGAGAGATGAGCAATCGCGAATATAGAAGAATTGTTTCGAGTTTCGAGCACACTTGCCCTACGTCTCCGCCTTCAAACTATGAAGGATTTTCACTAAAATCGATCCCGCAGGGTCACCCGGTGTCGCAACACCTACAACGAGCTCTCTCAAGAACTCTTGGATCCACAAGTCTCTTACTTGTTCCCGCAAGAATAATACACACAAGCACACTAGCTTGCTGAGGCCGCACCTCTTATAACTCCTCCAACCACATGTTGGAACACTTGGTGATCACTTCTCTTGATCACCACACAATACTTTTCATCGAGGCCACAACCTTCATAACTCCTCACAATATAAGAATGAAAACTTGTGATCACTTCTCTTGATCAAAAAAATAACTCTCACAATAAGGATCCCTAGAGGATTGATATAGCAATGGATGACTCAAGTTTGTGTGAGAAAATAAGATAGATTTGTGGAGGAAAGCTCAAGAATTCTCTTTTGAAAACACACTTTAAAACTCTCTTTTATATGAAGTTTTAGCCCAAAAATATGTGGTGAAAAACACTAAGAGAGATAGAAACAACAAGCTCTAAAATTTTTCCAAAATCTTGTATAAAACTAGCCAAAACAGCCCCCTTTTATAGAGCAACAAAAACTAACCGTTGGGGCAAATCCCTATCAGTCGACAGGCCGGTTGACGAGCGGTTATATTTATGACCGTTGGGGTTCCTAGTTGACCACCCGGTCGACCACGCCCAGGTCTTGATCTGTCGGTTGATCGGTCGATCGACCGAGGCAAGAACTAGAGAGCAAAGTTCTCTGGCCAGTCGATCGCTCGGTTGACCGTGGCCAGATCCAAAGAGTATACTCTCTAGATCGGATCGGCCCTTAACCTAGGGCTTGTGCACGTTTCTGTGCACATCGGTCGACTGCCCAGCCGACCGGTCAGTCGACTGCCGAAGGCCAGGTCAGGGATAATTAGGGATTCAAATTTGGTCTTTTAGCATCCTATAAAATCCTATAAAATCACATCCAATCCACAAAAATAAGTTTATTAAAATACTTTGAAATCCAAATATGTGTGATAAAAAATTAACACATATTAGAAATAAGTTGAACTATTTTTGTGATATAGAAATTCACCTTAAACAAAAACAAATATTTTTCAAAAATCAACTTTGAAATGAAAAACCGATTTTTTCCATAACTTGTTCAAATACAAAAATATGATATTAAAACTTGTTTGAAACATAATGTGTATGGATATAATTCAATACACATATAAGATGAAATATATATGTTTTTGATAATAAGCTCTAAACAAAGTGATTGAGGTTCTACCGGCAAACAAAAGTACAGAATTTCAGAACTTAAAAATATAGAGTGCAAGGTGTTCAATACTACCACTATAGCAAGTGGCTATGCGGGTCATGATCCACAAAGAGTGACTAGCGATGGAAGCTTTTTTAGCAAGTTTTTTTTATGCTACAAGGAATGGTTAAAGATATTTTTTTAGTTCTTTAAAAGAAAAAGAAAATAAGTTATGTTAGATTGTGAAAGTGGTAGATCGAGAAGGTGGAGAAAATAGAAAATTGATATATACAAAGAAATTGAAAAGATTGATAAATGAATTGGGGAATTGTGGTGTTGGTGATTTAAATTACAATTAAAAGAAAAGAAAGTTAAAACCTAAAAAACTTACTTATCTCTTCGGCTCCTGCTTAACTTTGACCCGTATCGACGATGTCTTTGTTTGAAGGCGAGCGAAGTATGACAAATAGGATTTCCCCATTCTCGTATTACACTATAAATTGAAGGGGTGAGCTACACTATCATAGAAATGGATATTCATCACCATAAGCCATCAACGACACTTGCAAGGGTAAGGCAACTTCGAGGCTATTGGTTTCATTTGGATCCACAAACAGAGAAGAGGGAAGTAAATGAAAACAAGAGTAAAGAAGAAAAAGAAACTTTAATTTGATTCAAATAATAATAGAAGAAAAGATCACTTACACTGATGTCACCTTCAGTACAAGTTTGCTCTCATTCCTCCATGAAAGTCTTCTCTCCTCTCAGTTACATAAAGAAAAAATAAAAAATTACATGAAAGAAAATAAAAACCTAAATTACAAACTACAAATTAGCCTAAATTGTACTCTCTGCTTCATCCTCCTCTAACCAAATAGATCTAGTTAAATCCAGATTTAATTGATATTTATTTGATTTTATCCACTTTCTCCCATTATTATCTTCTACAAAATAGACATTTAAAGACAAGAAATTTAGCAGATTTATTACATGATAAATGTGAAAATGTAATTAAGAATAATGCAATAAATATGTACAATCACATACCCACACCTATCTTTTGCTCGTCCTCGAGCAAAACAACAATACTAAACTAAAGATTATTAGACCACTTTTGCAGATCACGTGATTGTACTGAGCATATGCAAGAAGCTGTTAAACTTCTAGGCTCCCCCTAGAGGACGAGTTTTTTCTCGTGAGAGTTTTCAGTTAATTGCACCCACAAAATCCAAAAAGAAAGAGAAATAATGTGTTAGTATTTGCGAAAACACATTTTGAAAGAGAAAAATATTGGAAATATTATTGTAAGATTTAAGTAATCTATAAGTTATAGGAAAACCGAATTATTCATTCTAAAACTTAGTCTCTATTCAAAAATTTGCTATCAATCAAAGTAAGGAGTTAAATTATACTTCTCATCTAGTCTATTATTTTACCCTAAGTCATATGTACCTTCGTGACCGTGAAGTTTTGACTAAGGGTTCTTTAACTCTAACTCTTATGCCTTATTTAAATATATACATATTTTATTTTTAGTGGTATTATTGCTTAGTTTTATTATGCTTTCTAATCTGCTAATGTAACGAGCCTTTAGCTGGTGACATCCAAATCGGACAGTCTTAGGGCACTAGGTGAGAAAACACCCCTAAGGACTTAAATACTCGAGCAGACAAGGCCACGAAACTAAGGATTTTTATTTATAAAATGTACTCCTTTTAGGCGTGAATACTTATGCTTCATGATGTACAAATACCCAGCTTAATCAGAGGATATATATATATATATATATATATATATATATATATATATATATATATATATATATATATATATATATATTTCAAACTTATCTAATTATCTTTTGCATAAATACCAAGGCTTTCTTAGGCAAAAGCATCTAGCTAATCAATAATTAGATTTGTTTATTTTTCATAGATATATATATATATATATATATATATATATATATATATATATATATATATATATATATATATTTTCTTCTTCTTTTTTTTCTATAAGGCAAAAGAATCTTTGTTTTTGAACTCTAAGTGTGTAAGTGTATAAGGTATGCATATTTCTTCAAGATAAAGATCAAGACTAAATTACTTTGAAAAATTATCTTCCTAACCCTAAAAATCAAACAAATAATCTTATTTTGATCAAGTATAAGAAATCATAATTATAATTCTCCTATTCCTTAAAATTGACTTAATTTCTTACAAAAATTATGTCAAAATATTGTTTCTATTTTCAAAAAGTTTTTTTTAAAAGTAAAGAAAATGTTAATAATAATTTTTAAAAAAAAAGGAAAATCTAAGTGAAATCACCTAGAGGGGGGGTGAATAGGTGATGGCTATATGAAATGACAATTATGCGAAATTTTAAAACTATTTAAACAATGAACACAATTAAACTAACTTGCAAGTAAATAAGCAATATAATGAAGCAAGTAAGAGAGAAATAGAATTTAGAGAAAATGTGGACAATCGCAAAAACAAGGATTTTTTCGAGGTTCGAGCTACGCTCTACGTCCCCGCCTTCAACACGATGAAGGATTTCCACTATTGGTGATCCCACTGATCCTCAATACAAGGACACACTTGTCCTATCTCTCGGTGTCGCCACAACACTTTGAAGCACACCCACTCGCTTGAGGCCGATGCCTCTACAACTTCTCACAATAACAAAGGTTGATCACACTTGATCAAAAAGCTCACTTTGCACAATCCTATAACCAAGATGAGAAAGATAATACTATGGGATTGTGTAGTGCAAATGACTAGAGAGAAGTAGAGGATTGCTTTAAGAAAGTGTTGGAAATTTTTGGCTTTAAAGAGAAAATCTTTTTCTAAAAGGAAAACTAAAGTTTTTTGCTTGAAAATCTTTTTCTTGCTTAGAAATCTTGTTTTTTTTTTAAGTTTGTAGAAGTGTCCCACTATTTATAAGGGATGAAAAACAAACTACACAGCTCAAAAGAGTCATTGGGGGGAATCCCAACAAAAATCTGACCAGAAAAATAGAGCTGTTGGAGTCTATCAAAACTTCTGACAGCTAACGGTCGACCGGGCGGGTCGACCGTCAACGGTCATAAATCCGACCGTTGGGGAGGTCGGTCGACTGGGCGGCCGACCGAGACCAAAACCAGAGAGCAGCTCTCTCTGTCGGTCGACCGTTGCGGTCAGCTGAAGAAAAACAGAGAGCAAACCAAGTTTGCTCGGTCGGCCGCTCGGTCGACCGACATGCACACATGCACAGCGTGCACGTCGGTCGACTGGGTCGGTCGGCCGGACTCTGTCAGAGCAGTTTTCCAGAGTCTGCTAAAGGAAAAGGAATTTTGGCTGAAAAGGATTTTGGTTAAGGACTTATAAAATAGGATTCTAGGACTTATAAAAATAGTGTGTAATCATAGATCAACACCCAAAAATATTTGAACTCTATTTTAATGAAAATCCTTTTTGATGAAATGGAAAATTGGTTTTTCTAAAACAGATTTTTCCAAACATGGTTTTTTCCAAACTAGGTTAGAAATTTTTGTTATAAAAAATTGTTTTGAAGCCATGAAGCAATACTAAATGTGCATGTGTGACAATCCCAAGTATTCTACCTCTATCATCGAGGTTTTGACAAAATCATCTAAAAATAAAAGCTAAAAGGAAATTACAAATCTTGTGTTCTTGTTCTTGCTTGATCCTGGAGCGCATCTACTGTGCTAGGCTCGGGGATCCAAAATCTTTGCGGCGTCCAAAAGCGTGAGTCTTGAGTTGGAGCCGTCAAATCAACTATAATTTTTACCTAAAACTTATGTAAACAAAATTGTTAAAAAAACATAACTAAATATGTTTTGTTACCATCAAAATGTCGGGCTAATGGCCTTTGGGCCAACACTAAGTTATGTTAGACCCTCCCCCACACCTATCTCATGCATTGCCCTCAATGTATGAATTAATGCATAGATGCATGAAAAAGAAGAAAGGGAAGGTAAATATTACCTTAAGGTGGTGGTTCCGGTGGTGGTCTTATTGGTCCACGAAATGCGGCCCATTCGAAGTTGCGTGGAGTTCAGAGGAACCCACCGAAAACCTATCTAATACATGAATAATTTTTATTAAGAAATTTACCTCATCTAATTTCTAAATTTCACAAATAATTTCGGAGTCAACTTTATCAACACCCTTGTCCCAAAATGGAGTGTGAAAAGATGGAAATATTAACTTGGACATAGGAAATACGAGAACTAATACCGACTTAGAAAAGTGACTTAAGTCATGTAAAGGTTCAGGAGTCGAGATTGGTTCAGGAAGTGGGTCCAAATTAAGAAGCTGAAACTCAAGTCCACATTCATTTCCCAACAATAGAATGTGACTTAATATTGGTGATTCAAGTTCAAGAATGACAGGTGTGGGAATCAAAACTGACTCTAAAATATTACTCAAGTTGGGTAAAAAAATAGGAGTAAATATTGATTCAGGAATTTGAACTGGATCACAAATTTAAGAATCTAGGTCACATTTCTCATTGAGTTCAATTTTATAAAAATGAGCACTTGCCAATTTGTCAATAGGACTTTTAAAAGTATGGAATTGGTCAAGTTCAATATGATGATCAGAAAATATTGGCGATTCAATTTCATTATGAATTGGCACAGAATCCAATGTTGACTCAGGAAAAAGATTGAAATCAAATGAAGACACCAGAGTCATTTTTGAATCACCAAGTTGAGGTTCAGGATCATAATCATTCTCAAGTTCAATTTCAGGAAAGGGATAACTTGCCAAAATGTCAATGCGATTTTCAAAGTTTGGAGTTTGGGCAAGTTCAAATGGATGTGTTGAAATAGAATCTTGTTTTCCCAAACAACATGATTCTTCAGCTCTAACAGAATAGTTAGAGACATCAGAAATGGTCAAATGGTGAGAATGAAGAGTTTGGACTATTATATCTCTGTCATGATTACGAGCGATTTGAGCCTGGGTCATGGCTTCAAACAGCTTTTCATAGTCTATTGGTTCATCATTTTGTTGCGATTGAACTTAAAAATATGAAGTTTTATTTTTGAATTTGTGGTGAAATTGTGAGTCCGTCAGATTTTGTGATTGTTGCTTGGACTCACGCATACTCATTTCTAAGATTGATGGTTTTCTATTTTGAACTGGTGGAACTGAGTATGAATCTTGAAAATATTGTGGACAAGGTGGATAAGGAGGACAAGTTGGTTGAAATTTAGACTCAGGGAGGTGAATCCCCTTTGACTCTGTGAAGAGTTGAAATTATTTTAGAAATTATTATCATAAGATTGGGGGCATGGGTTATATTGATTCGGATAAGACCAATCCGGCATACTAGGTTGCTAAAGTTATAATATGCCGCGTTGGTAATATTTAAAAAATAGATCGGGGTGAAATATGGATTACCATTAAAATTGAAAAAATTATTGTTATAAGTTATATCACACAGGAAATGTCAGATACAAACAAAGAAAAACAAACAAATAAGCAAACAAATAAAAAGAAAAAAAATTTAACCTAAGTTAGGGTAAACCTTAGACCTAGACTGCTCCTAACTGGTTAGACTGTCCGCGGGGAATATATTGCTGAATTTGACCACAAGTTAATCGGTCAGGCAGAGGCAAGATTGGTAGGAGGTATCCGTGCTTAAAGCAACGGGCCTAATTATGCCAAACTACTAGCTTTCATGGTTTCCACCCTCAAGCCCCTACATTAGTCACCGATTTGGCAAGGGTCAGATTCAAATTAACTTTCCCATTAGGTCAGTCTCCTATTTGAGTCTGGGATGCCCCTAGGGCCAACGTCTACTCAGTTTTAGTTAGGCTTGGGTTAATATGTGAGGAGATTGTTTGTGAGTTAAGGGGGAGGGTAATGACTTTCTCACCTTATCTTGTTTATAGGACAAGCCCTTAAGATTGATTGTGCAAAGTGTGCAGGATATAGAAAGGTAGCATTCAACAAGCAAATAATCACTCAAGAATGTTTCCTAAACTATATGCTATGCATATGTACCTTTTTCTCCTGCACTCTTCAACAGTAATATAAAATGTAAACGAATTAAACATGTGCCTAAATACAAGTCTAAACCATTTTTAGCATTTAACAACTATTATTTTTCTATTGATGTTAAAAAGTATATACAATGAGATAAACAAAGAAATAAATAGCCAAAGAATTTCAGCTTTGCAATTTAGCCAACCTGCAAAAATACATGTTAGTAGTTCACTCAGATTGGCACTAGAATGTAGCAAATCGGAGGGCTTCTGGGCTCTGCTTTCTAGAGCAGAGTCCAGGGCCACTTGTATGTCCACTACAGCAAAAATTTCTTATTGTCAAACCTGTACACCAAGAACAAAGAAGAGAATTAACCAAAAATATTAACTTAAAAAGACAATTACTTACCGTCCCTCCCCGACAACGGCGCCAAAATTTGATTGAAGTTCTACCTGCACACAAAAATACAGAATTTCAGAACTTAAGAATATAGAGTGCAAGGTGCTCAATACTACCGGTATAGCAAGTAGCTATGCGAGTCGTGATCTATAAGGAGGGACTAGCGTTGGAAGCTTTTTTAGCAAGTTCTCTTTATGCTACAAGGAATAGTTAAAGATCTTTTTTTAGTTCTTTAAAAGAAAAATAAAATAAGTTATGTTAGATTTTGAAAGTGGTAGATCAAGAAGGTGAAGAAAATAGAAAATTGATATATACATAGAAATTAAAAAGATTAATAAATGAGTTGTGGAATTGTGGTGTTGGTGACCTAAACTAAATAAAAGAAAAGAAAGTTAAAACCTAGAAAAATTACCTCTTCGGTGCCTACTTACCTTTGACCCGTATCGACGATGTACCTTTGTTTGAAGGTGAGCGAAGTATGACAAATAGGATCTTCCCCATTCTCATATTACACTATAAATTGAAGGGGCGAGCTACACTATCATAAAAATAGATATCCATCACCATAAGTAATCAACGACACTTGCAAGGGCAAGGCAACTTCGAGGCTATGAGTTTCATTTGGATCCACAAACACAGAAGAGGGAAGTATACAAAAACAAAAGTAAGTAGAAAAAGAAACTTCAATTCGATTCAAATAACAATAGAAGAAAAGATCACTTACACCGGTGTCACCTTCCGTATAAGCTTGATCTCATTCCTCCATGAAAGTCTTCTCTCCTCTCAGTTACATAAAGAAAAAATAAACAATTACATGAAAGGAAATAAAAACCTAAATTACAAACTACAAATTAGCCTAAATTCTACTCTCTGCTTCATCCTCCTCTAACCAAATAGATCTAGTTAAATCTGAATTTAACTGATATTTATTTGATTTTATCCTCTTTCTCCCCATGATTATTTTTTGCAAAATAGACATTTAAGACAAGAAATTTAGCAGATTTATTACATGATAAATGTGAAAATGTAATTAAGACTAATGCAATAAATGTATGCAATCACAAAGTTTTAATAAATACAAAACTTAAACACATGTTATAGAAATATCAAATAAGTTTTTTCTAAACATTTGAACCATCAATGTGTATGGATAAAAGTCAAAACACATATAAATCATATTAACTCATTTTGATGAAGTCTATTCATGAAACGTAGAGAATCTTCTTTGAAGCTCAAAACTAAAACAATATTTTCTAAAATCAAAATTATTCTTATAAAAGCACTATATAATTTGTGTGTGTATCTAGTTGAGCTTGACCAATCCACAACTAATCTATCCTATATATTTATTTAAAATAAAAAATCTTAACACTTACAAACTCAACTCAAGTCTTCACAAAAATCCTCTCTTGAAAATCTTTTTCTCCTTCTTTACTTGTCCAAACCTTGATCGAAAGAGCTAGACTCATCTTGAGTTCTTAATGCGATCTTGATGCGCAAGATCTTGAATCACCATGTGCTAGCTTCAAAACTTAACTTCGAATCTTTTATTGAAACTAAACGCTGACAAGATCTTAATCAAATATCTGACATTATATAAACGCAAGATCATTAGTACTATAATTACATGAGTTAATCAGCCTGAAAACTAGAGTGATGGGCCTTTGGGCCAACAATCTCCCCTTTTGATGATGACAAAACTCATGGAGTTATATATGAATGGATTAAAGATAATCTTCATAGAAGCTCCCCCCTTAACTCATGCCATAAAAAAACAATAAAGATATTCAATGAAACATGTAAACTAGACAAACATACATGTATAAACAACAATATTAGAAATACATATATAGACATGCATATATAAACTCTAAATTCTTCTCCCCTTTTTGTCAATTCATCAATAAAGGGATGAAGACAACCAAACAATAAAGATGTATATGCGATATACATTCAGAAAGAGGAGAGACATTAAGTTAGCTCCCCCTGCGTATATGCATTACATGGAGAACGGATGACTAGACCCTAACCCACATAAAGTATAATATACAAAGTATAAGCGGAGATGTTAAGCTCCCCCTACACACGTGTATCACTTAAAGAAGAGAGGTCAAGCTCATCAATGTGGGATTCACTCAACATGAATCTATATATAGAGAAGATGTTAATCTCCCCTTACATATAGGCAATACATATCAACAAATTTTTAAAAAATTTGATAATACTTAAAACAAAATTTTGAAATTTCTAGAAGTCAACAAAATAAATTTTAATACCAATAGTAATTCAATGTAAGTTTTTGATACCAATTGAAGGTAAAGCATGAAATATATTTTGATACCAAATAAATACTAATTGAAATCAATGTATAAGCTTGTAAAGATACCAATTAACATTTAGAATTAAGTCAAGCTTGGCATAAACATAATTTGTGCTTAAAAAATGTATGCTATTGCAAAGTATGCACAATTTAAATCATATATATGTATGTATAAAAATAAAAATACCACTTGAATTTTGGTGCATACATATATAGAAAACTCATATGAGTATACAACAATAAAGTTCAATGAAGATCATGAACTATCACCCATTCATGCACATGTTAGAAAGATATTTAATAAGGTACACAGGGCATGGTTACCCCAACCATCTGCCCTTAGAAGGTATGGATTTTCAAAATAAGAGTTGAAAATATTTTGAGCATAGTTTGAAAAACATTACCAACTTGAAGAATAATGAACTAGTTTAACGTAATTTTTGAAAACTAGTTAAAAATTCGTCAAAACATGAAACCCAAGTTATATATCTCATGAAACATATATATCACACAAGAGTTGTCACTCAAGATCTATAAGGCACAAAAATTAGCACATGAAAGTAAGGCCATGAGTAATCAAAAGTAAAGTGAGTGAACAAGAATCATGTGAATAGAATATTCATGGAATAAATCAATAAGGCTCAAGTCATCAAAACATATGAAAATAATAAATATTTTATTTTTTATTAAAACTAAATTTTCATCAAAATTAAACAAGCTTCAAGGTATATGTATATTTTGTCAAAACTCAAAGTATACATACATATCCCAAACATAAATGAATCGACAAAGAATATTGTATGAAGGCAAGTGACTGAAGGATAAACATGTATATCTATTAATTTAAGACAAAAATAACATATATACGAGTTAAACATGTACAAAAATAGGAAAAATAAGTATAAATAAAAAAACATCAAAACTAGGTTATACATGTACATATAATGAATACAAATGAGCAATGAAACACAATTACATAATAATCAAGTGTAGCTTACTACTTGTACAAGTATAAACATAAATTTAATGAAAACTACATCTAAACATGCAATCACTACATGAAACATAAATCAAATATGATTATTAGGTTAAATGCGTGTGTTTTAGAACTAGTATATACATAGTAGTTAAATAATAGTGAGAACATAAAATATGAATCCATATGAACATGGGTGTATCTCAAAGACTATCTATGTATATCACTTGTCTAATAACATTGCATTTAACATAATGAGCATTAAAACTAAAATATGCTAAAAAATTATTAATATAAAAGTATGTAAACTAAAATAAGAGTTTAGAGATAGTTACCAAACCATATGAACTATTCTCTAAGTTTTCAAAATATGGTGGTCCTCCCACCAAACTTTCTTGATAGCGATGCATCAATTTGGTATGTCCATCTAGCTCATGCATCCACCAACAAGGTACCATCTTTCTCACGTCTTGTGAGAGCCCACACCTACATCAAACACAAGAGGTGAGAATTTTGATACCCATATTTTCTTGGGTCCATGGGGGTTAGCATAATAAGGAACCAAAACATTTTTATTTGTAAAATTTATATAATTTATTCTATCAAAACAAAATTTTGCTAAATGGCCTTTCCGGACACAATGTGTACATGTGTACACTCTAGCAAGCTTATGAGTGGTGTGAGAATACTATGCATATATATGCCGTGAGATTTATACATGCATGTGTGGAATTTATTTCTTGCGAAACATAAATTCCAACCTATTATGATTAAATGCACATTGGCTCAAAGTGGAGCCCAATAATCACTGTTCTTCTTCAAAATATATATATCATTTTCAATTTTAGAAGAAGAGAAATGTGCATGAGAAACAAATTTTTTCTCTTTTGAAATGAAAATCTTTTCTTTTTCAATTAAAACAATTGTTTTTCAAAGACTTATTTTCATTTAAAACAATTTCCTTTTCCTTTTCCACCAAAATAACTTGGTTTTTCAAAAATTCATTTTCTTTAGATATAATACTCAATTTTGAAGAATCATTTTTATTTAACAAAGAAAATTTTCTTTCTTCAACTTTTCATTTTCAATTTTTAACAAATCATATTTCTTAAGAAGTTTTTGACAAAAAGATGCAAGCTCTTCACAAGGCATGTCAATATATTCTTTTAGCTCGAATTCGGAACATATCTCAAGGGGGTCATCCCCTTGGACCATGTAGCACATATCGAAAGTAGCACTTTCATTATACGAGCCACTCCCCATATAGTATTGCTTTTGTTCACTACGAGAGATAAGTGTGTCCCATACTATAAAAGCCAAATCAAAGTTAGCAACCCTAGATAAATATTCATCATTTAGGGTACTCTTTATAGTATGGATGACTTCTGTGTTACCCTCAAGATTTTTTCATTAATAAAATATGATCCTTAATAGTGGAAAATAGACATGAATTCCTAAAGCATTGAGATACATGGACATCTTAACTTTGCATGTTTGGAGGTTAATAATGTCAAACATGAGAGGTGTCATGAAGTCCATGTTTGGTGGTTAATAATGTCAAACATGGGAGGTGTCATGAAGTCTATGTGTGTGCATGCAAATATTATGATTAGCTAAATAAGAATCTTTAACTCGAGGTTGTTAGACCCAAATCAAGAGTACCAAGCTCTGATACCAATTGTAGGTCACCTAAAGGGAGGTGAATAAGTAACAAGCTAATCTAATGCAAACTAATGTGGAATTAAAAACTAGTTATGCAGCTGAATTCTTGGTGAAGGGCTCTGGACTATCTCCTCAAGATTCCTCTCAATTAAGGGTTGAGGTGCCACTATGCCTCTCTTGGTCAAACAATTCGAAGCATATATAAATTAAGCACAAGATATGTCAAGCATATAAAAAGATAAAACAATATAAGTATGCAAGATATATAAACACAAGTGAGAGAGAGAGATGAGCAATCGCAAACACAGAAGAATTGTTTCGAAGTTCGAGCACACTTGCTCTACGTCCCCGCCTTCAACACTATGAAGGATTTTCACTAAAATCGATCCCTCATGATCACTCGATGCCACAACACCTACAAAAAGCTCCCTCACAAACTCTTGGACCCGCAAGTCCCTAACTTGTTCCCGCAAGAATAACACACACAAGCAAACTAGCTTGCCAAGGCCGCACCTCTTACAACTTCAACCACAAGTTGAAACACTTGGTGATCACTTCTCTTGATCACCACAAAACACTTTTCACCGAAGCCACAACATCTACAACTCCTCACAATACAACAATGAAAACTTGTGATCACTTCTCTTGATCACAAAAATAGCTCTCACAACAAGGATCCCTAAAGGATTGGTATAGTAATGGATGGCTCAAGTTTGTGTAAGAAAACAAGATAGATTTGTGGAGGAAAACTAAAGAATTCTCTTTTGAAAACACTCTTTAAAAACTCTCACTTTTATATAAAAGTTTTAGCCTGAAAATATGTGGAGGAAACCCTAAGAGAGATGAGAAAAACTGTCTCTAAAACTTCTCTAAAAACTTGTATAAAACTAGCCAAAACAGACCCCTTTTATAGAGCTACAAAAACTAACTGTTGGGGCGAATTCCCAGGCCAGATGACTTGTTGGCCGACCACCCGATTGACCGGCCCTCAAACCAGGGCTTGTGCATGTTTCTATACATATCGGTTGACTGATCGGTCTACCGACTCTGGGTTGGTCGACCGTCAGAAGGCCAGGTCAGGAATAATTAGGGATTCAAACTTGGTCTTTTAATATCCTATAAAATCCCATAAAATCACATAAAATCCACAAAAATTAGTTTATTGAAATACTTTAAAATCCAAGTATATGTGATCAAAAATGAACACATATTACAAATAAGTTAAACTATTTCTGTGATATAGAAATTCAGCTTTAAGCAAAAATATGTATTTTTCAAAAATTAACTTTGAAATGAAAAATCAATTTTTTAAAAACTTGTTCAAATATAAAACTAAGATATTAAAACTCATTTGAAGCATAGTGTATATAGATATGATCTAATATACATATAAGATGAAATATCTATGTTTTTGATAATAAGCTCTAAACAAAGTTTTGACAAATACAAAACTTAAATGCATGTTACAGAAGCATAAAATAAGTTTTTCTAAATATTTGAACTATCAATGTGTATGGATAAAATTCAAAACACATATAAACCATATAAACTCATTTTGATGAACTCTATTCATAAAAAGTAAAGATATCTTCTTTGAAGCTCAAAACCAAAACGGTACTTTCCAAAATCAAAATTATTCTTATGAAAACACTATATAATTTTTTGTGTGTATATGAGCTTGAGCAATCCACAACTAATCTATCTTTTATAGTTTATCTAAATCATAAACATTTAACACTTACAAACTCAACTTAAGTCTTCACGAAAATCTTCTCTTGAAAATCTTCTTCTCCTTCTTGACTTGATTCAAACCATGATCCAAAGAGCTAGACTCTTCTTAAGTACTTGATGCGATCTTGATGCGCGAGCTCTTGAATCAACACGTGCTGGCTTCAAAACTTGATTTTAAATTTTTTGTTGAAGCAAAACACCGACTAAGATCTTGACAAAATATCTGACACTATATAAACACAAGATCATTAGTACTATAACTACATGAGTTAAGCATCATCAAAACTAGAGTCATGGGCCTTTGGACCAACAAAAAGGGGATTAGGTAGAGATAGATTCTTAAGCTAGTTTTTATTCTAGTTTAGTTTAAGTATTTCATTTTTCTTTTAATGTAATTTCTATTTTTTTTGTAAACAATTGTTAGACTGAGATTCAAGTAATTAAGAGAAGGGAGGAGAGAGAGAGATTTATGTTGGGAGTGACACCGATGTATCCTTTCTCCTTTCTTTCGTCATTTCTCCATGCAATCAAAAAGTAACTTGTTTATGTTCTTTTTCTTCTTCTTCTACTTGTCTTCTTTTTGGTTTTGCTAACAATCCAAGCGAGACTTATAGCATTGGTATTGCCTTGCATTTGTGAGTGCCACCGATAGCTCATGACAATGGATTACTCTTTAAGATCTGTACCATTTTATGCTTGCTCATTGAAGTACTTGATCATGTAATATGGATGGAGGACTGAGTTCAATCTTATGGGCTATATGTAGATCGCCTTCAAATCTAGGTAAACGTGCCAAAGATCTAAGGTAAGTTATCGGCTAAAGAAGTAAGTTTTCTTTCTTTCTTTTGATTTCTTAGTTTAGATCACTCCAATCACAACTTTCTTTTCTTTACTCATTTTATTTCTTTCTTTAACTTAGTTTCCCATTTTCCAAAATCACCATCTCCTCCAATTTATCACTTTCAATTTAAATTAACATAGCTTATTTTCTTTTTCTTTCTAAAGAACAAATAAGACTTTTAACTATTTCTAGTGAACTTAAACGAGTCTTACAACAAGCTTCCATTGCATGTCTCCCTTTGTAGAACATGAACCACATAGCCACTTGCTATCGTGATAGAATTAAGTACCTTGCACTTCTATTCTTCATTTCTGAAATTCTGTATTTTTCTGTGCAGGTAAAATCTCAATCAAATTTTGACATCATTGCCGGGGAGGGATGATAAGTTTCTCTTTTAATTTACTTTATTGATTAACTTTCTTCTCTATTTTGGTGTGCATGTACTAATTTTTGGATCTAACAGCTGTAGGACATAAATAGCAGCATTGTACCTCTGCTCTAAAATGTAGAGCACAATTGCTCTCTGCATTGCTGAGAAAACGCGACCAAAGCCACGTTTGCATGACAATCAGAATGAACTACTCACTCTGTTTTATTGCAGGTTGCTTGGATTGAAATTTTATTCTGTAGTATTTAGTTTCCAAATTTAACTTACTGTGCACTCTGAATTAAGTCAATAGTAACTTGGGTTTGTAAATGCTAAATATTGTTTAGACTTTACATTTAGGCACGTGTCTATTTCTTTACATTTTCTATTTACTATAGAAGAGTACTAGAGCAGCCAAGGTATGTGCACATAGCATTTAGTATAAGGTTCATTCTTATATGAGATATTGCTTAAGTGTTACTTTTATATTATATACTTGTACACTGCACTAAAATGAATTAAGGGCTTGTCCTATAAACAAGATGAGATGGGAAGTCACTACCATCTCTTAACCCATAAACAATCTCCTCACTCACTAACCCAAGCCTAACTTAAAACTGAGTAGATGTTGGCCCTAGGAACATCTCAGACTCAATAGAAGACTGACCTAAGGGGGAGTTGATTAGAATTTGACTATTGTTAAATCAGTGTCTAAGATTAGGGATTAAGAGGCAAAACCTGAAAGAATAGTGATTTGACATAATTAGGTCATTGCTCAAGCACGGATGCGTCCCACTAGTCTTGCCCCTACCTAACCGATTAACTTGTGGTTAGATTCTGCAATATACCTCTGTGGACAGTCTAACCAGTTAGGAGTCGTCTAGGTCTAAGATCTATTCTAACTTAGATTAGATTTTTTTTCTTTTTGTTTGTTTATTTGTCTGCTTGTTTTTATTTTATTTTTGACATCTTTCTGATATGTATTATAATTATAATTATTCTAATGTATATAGTGATTCATACTTCACATGACCTCTTTTGAATCAGATATTACCAACCCGACACTTTATAACTTTAACCACCTAAGTATACCTGATTGGTCTTATCTGAATCAATATTATCCCCAATCTTAGTATTATGAATAAGATTGAAATATTATCACCATTCTTCACCGAGTCAATGGGGATACAACTCTCCCGAGTCATATTGTCAACCACCATTCCAATATTCAGTTTCAAATTTTCAAGTCATGATCAACCCATAGAAGAAATATCTGAGGTGACTAAGAGTAAAGAAGCCATGATTGAATTGCAAGAATAAAAACTGAAAATGATGAACTCATTATTCCCACAAGACTTCTAAATCCAAGCTTACTCCATTTTTCAAGTTCCACAACAAGAAGAAGAACTTACTGACATAGAAAAAAGTATAGAATATATGATTCAATTCTGAAAGGATTACATTCAGTCTCAAAATGATTCCTTCAATAGGTAAGAAGCTCAAATGAGTTGCTTTATCAATAGAATAAATAATTGGAATGAGTAAACTTTAACTATCACATTTTTAACCATTCCCAATTGCCTAGCCATATTGATAGGAACTAAGAATCATGGCATCTTGGAGACTTCAACCAAGATTCTATTTCATCACATCACCTTGAACTTGATAAATACTAAACAATTGACAAATTGACAAGTTTTCATTTCAATGAAATTGAACTTGAATAAAAATGTGAATACAAACTTTCATTTCGTGAGTCAATTCCAAAATTTGAGTCTATGTTGCCTTCGGTATCTTTACCCAACCGTATTCCCAAGCCAACATCGATTCCCATACTCACAAGTCTTGAAATTGAATCACCTATTTTTTATAATCACATTCCATTGATAGAAAAAGAATGTGAATCTCAATCCTTGATTTAGACTCAACTTTTAAACCAAAACTGACTCTTGAACCTAAACATGATTTAAATCATATACCCGAGTCAGTGTTGGCTCCCATTCCTATCATTCAAGAGCCCAAATCATCCATACCACAAAGTCACATTCCATTGTTGGATAAAGGTAAAGACAATTATGACTCAGTGATAATATTTAAAAATTGGTCATATAGCCGGGATAAATTTCACTTTCAGATCTACATTATCATATTCATAACGGTGATAATAAAATTATAAATGGAAAAGAGGTCGTCAAAGGTGGGTTCTAAGATAATCCACGTCATTTAGATTGAGCAGAAACTGTTGGCCCAATCCGACCACCATTGGACCCACCACTTTAAGGTAACATGTTTCCTTCCCTTTCTTCTCTTTCATGTATATATGCATTCATTCATACATTGAGGATAAATGCTGAGATAGGTGTGGGGGAGGGTTCTAACATAACATAGGTTTTCTTTTTATTTATAAAAAAAATTACATTTTTTCGCTTTTAAAAACTTTTTTAAAGGAGAACCAATATTTGACATACTTTTAAGAAATTAAGTTAACTTTAAGAAACAGGAGAATAATAATTAGGATTTCTTATACTTGATAAAAATAAGATTATTTATTTAATTTCTAGGGTTAGGAAGAAAATTTAAAAAAGTAATTTAATTTTGAATTTTATCTTGATGAAATATGCATACTTTATACACTTACACACTTAGGGTTCAAAAACAAAGATTCTTATGCCTTATTTAAAAAAAGGAAAGAAAAAGATATATATATATATATATAGATAAACTTGTGCCCTTCTAAAATGATTTGAGCCCGAATCCTTCCCATTAAAATTTAGCCCTCCGACATTCGAATACAAGATCCACTCCATTGAAGTTGATATATATTATATCAAGTATCTATAAAACAAAAATCAAGTGTTTTAATACTTTTTGTCCATTCATCAAGCGATGTAAAATGAACTGTCGAAAGTAGTGAATTGGTTAAATCTATGTCTTTAGATTTACAAATTCTCAATCAGGCCATTTCATTATGATTTAAACATTTAAAAACCCTTACAAACAAATTTTTATTAGGTTTCAAATGTTCTACAATGTTAAACTAACCAACTCACTATTTAGGCCATTCATTTTCCCCTACTTGATGGATAGGCAAAAAGTATTCAAAACACTTGATTTTTAGTTTATAGATACTTGAAAGAATATAGATCAACTTCAATGGAGTGGATCTTGTATTCGAATGTCGGAGGGTTAAATTTGAGTAGGAAGGATTCGGGCTAAAATCCTTTTGGAAGGACATAAGTATATATACACACACATATATGTATGTATGTATGTATGTATGTATGTATGTATGTATGTATATGAGTGTATGTATATATATGTGTGTGTATGTATGTGTATATGTGTGTGTGTGTGTGTCTATATATGTATGTATGTATGTATGTATGTATGTATGTATATATGTGTGTGTATATATGTGTGTGCGCACACACACACACACATATCAAATATTCTCTGATTAAGTTGAGTATTTGTGCCTCATAAAACATATGTATCACGCCTAAAAGGCAGTCCATCTTATAAATAAAAATCCTTTGTTTTGTGACCAGTTTGCTTGAGTTCTTAAATCTTATGGGTGTTTTCTCACCCGGTGCCCTAAGACCGTCCGGTTTGGAGTCACCGACTAAAGGCTTGTTACATGAGCAGATTAGAAAGCCTAATAGAACTGAGGGATAATACCAACATAAATATAAAAAAATAAGACATAAGAGTTAGAGTTGAAGAACCCCGAGTCAAAATTTGTTTATCACAAAGGTGCATATGACTTAGAAAAAATAATAGACCCGATGAGAAATACAGTTTGACTCCTTACCTTGATTGATAACAAGTTTTTGAATAGGGACTAAGTTTAGGAATGAAAACTTTGGTTTTCCTATAACTTATAGATTGCTTAATTCTTCTAAAAATACTTCAAATATTTTTTCTTTTTTCAAAATACATTTTAAAAATACTAATTTGTTTCCTTTCTTTATAGATTTTGTCGGTATAATCCACTGAAAACTCTCACAAGACAAAACTCGTCCTCTTGGGATAACCTAGAGGTTTAACAGCTTGTTGCATATGGTAAGTGCAATCCTGATTCTTATGAAAGTGAGTTTAACTAGGTTAGATCTATTTTACTTTTTATTTGTTTTGCTCGAGGAGGAACAAAAGATAGGTGTGAAGGTGTGACCGGTTACTGATATTGCATATTTATCATCACATTTTCATATTTATGGTATAATAAACACTACTTTTAAATAGAACTTTTGTCTAAATTAATGCAGACCTTTACTAAAGGAGATGGAAGAGGAAACAAGCTTAAAAGCCCATTGAATTTCAGATTAAATCAAAATTACGGATTAGAAAAAAATGTTCAGTTGAAGATCAGAGCAAATCAGAATGATTACACCAAATGGAAATCGGTTAAATTCAGATTTTTAAGAATCCATTTCGGTTAACTGAAGATCAACAATGATATCGTCAAAATTCAGAAATTAAATCGCGAAACCAGTTGGATAAACGGACAAAATAAAGTAAGGAGTGATCTACTCCCAGGATATGGCCATCTTGCCATATCCTAGCCATAGATTTGTGATTTGGTTGTGTAACCAACGGGAGAGCGTTTGCTCCCCCTATCTGTACACTCCTCTTCCCTCTCCATTTCGCCTATAAATACTGCATTTTTCAGAGGCAAAAAGCGGATTAGGCAGAGATAGACTCTTGGCTAGTTTTTTTTTCTAGTTTAGTTTATGTTTTCATTTTTTAATGTAATTTTTGTTTCTTTATAAACATAGGTTAGACTTAGATTTATCTAAGCAAGAGAGATTTATATTGAGAGTGCCACCGATGTAACCTTTCTTCTTTCTTTCATCGTTTCTCCATGCAATGAAAAGGTAACTTGTTTATGGTCTTTTTCTTCTTCTTCTACTTGTCTTCTTTTTGGTTTTGATAGCACTTCAAGTGAGTTTTATAGCATTGGTATTGTCTTGCCTTTGCAAGTGCCACCGATAGCTCATGACGGTGGATTCCTCCTTAAGATCCGTATCATTTCATGCTTGCTCATCGAAGTACTTGATGATGTAATCTGGATGGTGAATTGAGTTCAATCTTATGAGTTATGCATTGATCGCCTCCAAATCTAGGTAAACGCATCAAAGATCCAAGGTAAGTTATCTGCTAAAGAAGTTTTCTTTCTTTCTTTTGATTTCTTAGTTTAAATCACCTCCAATTACAACTCTCTTTTCTTTATTCTTTTTATTTCTTTCTTTAACGTAGTTTTTAGTTTCCTAAAATCACCATTTCCCCCAATCGACCACTTTCAATTTAACTTAACATAGCTTATTTTCCTTTTCTTTCTAAAGAACAAAGAAGACTTTTAACTGTTTTTAATGAACTTAAAAGAGACTTACAACAAGATACATCGCAAGTCCCTCCTTGTGGATCAGGACCCGCATAGCTACTTGCTATCACTGTAGAACTGAGTATCTTGCACTTCTATTCTTCATTTCTGAAATTCTGTATTTTCTGTGTAGGTAAAACCTCAATCGCTACCCCCGTATCATCTTCGAAGCGGCGAGCCAGAAATAGCTTTTTCATGTTTGCCCAAGTTTTAATAGAGCCCGCATGCAGCTTCACGAACAATTCAAAGGCAACCCCCTTGAGGGTGCCAATGAATTAACGAGTCATGATGACATTGTTCGATACTATGTTCCCGGTTGGGATTTAAAGTAGTATATGTGCTAGTTTGGTAATCCTATACCATAAAAAGTATGTAGGGTCGGTGCCTTGAATTTTGGAGGGTAGGGAGTTGTGTCCCATTCTGCTAGGTAGGGTCAAACTACCCCCCACATCTTGAAGGTTGCCTCGGTGCGCAAGGGCTTCACTGTGTTTCTCTAGATTGCTTGATCGAACCAAACCTGCACAAAAAAAAATACAGAAATTTAGTACAATGATAGGTCCTCAATTCTACCGTATAGCCTAAGGCTAACGGGTCGCGATCCACAGGGAGGGACAGCGATAGAAGCGTTCTGTAAGTTTCTCTCGTTTAATTTATTAAAACTAGTTAATATTTATCTTCTCAATTTTATAAAAAAATAAAATTATTATGTTAAGTTAAGAAGGAGATGGTATTAGAAGAGATTATGGTGCTGTTATTTTATTTATATAAAAAAAAGAAAGACTAAATAAAAAAGAGAATTATAACTCTAAACTAATGAACTGAATAAGAAAACAAAAAGAGTAATTACCTCTATCGTTGAATTATAACAAAGACTTACATCAGCATGAAGTAAAGCAAAGCAAATAGAAAAGAATTAGGGAAAGAAAGGCTTCGGCGAGATTAAGCACAATGAAGAAAAGTGAGAAACCTCCATTGATTGTCACCTCCAATATAAGTTTCTTGAAGAAAAGATTACAATAATGTCACTCTACAATAACTCTACCTCTCTTTTAATCATGTAACTCTTTCTAACCTAAGCTAAAAAGAATAATAAAAGAAAAATAAAAATTACATTGAAGAAGAAAAGAAAAATCTAAACTAAATCTCTCTCTGGAGTGGTGCTCTTTCTGTCTTCGAGGTTTGAGGGTATTTATAGGAAAAAACTAGAGGGATAGAATGCCTATGAAGATAGGAAGAGCTTTATATTTCTGAATATGAATTCTCCCCTTATCTCCAAACTTGATTTGATTTATCCAGAAATTCAATTCTGATCTGCAGCTTGTTGGCATGTTGATTGCTGAATATCACTTATCAAATGATAGAATTTGAACCAGTGATCAACAGAAAAATTGTAGCCCTTTAAGTCTTCGTTCTGTACCAGTTTGAATTATTAGATCTGAGTTTTAGTAGCGAAAGTTATGATTAAAATTCTAAACTATATCTAACCTGAATCTGAATTTAAATTGCTTCATCTCATCTGTTGATCCTCTCTTTATCCATTTATCCTCTTTGATTTTTAGTTTATCTTCCATAATTGATAAGATATACATTTATCTTCAGCAAAATCGATAGGTTTTTAAACAATCTATTTTTCTTGAAATTATATGATATTATCTTATCTGATATATCTAGCTTTCAGATAAGGTAGCTTCTAGAACCTTTGGATTTGAAGCGATCCCCTTTCTTCTGAACTTTTAAATTTAATTGGATAAATTTTATGATTATCTTCTCCCTATAATATCCTGCATGAATTAGGATATTAAGACAAGTTATTTGCAATATTCATTACAGAATATATGTAGGAATGTAATAATATTTATACAATATATGTGTCAAACATACCCCCACACTTATCTTTTGCTCGTCCTCGAGCAAAACAAAGAGAAAAGAAAAATTAAACTGACCAAATCTTACTCACTTTCATAGAAATCACGGTTGCACTTAGCACGTGTAACAAGCCGTTAAACCTCTAGGTTAACCCTAGAGGACGAGTTTTATCTCGTGAGAGTTTTTAGTGAATTGCACCCTCAAAATCCATGAAGAAAAAAAATGAATTGTTAGTATTTTTTTAAAACACATTTTGAAAGAAAAAAAATATTTGAAGTATTAATGTAAAAATTTAAGTAATCTATAAGTCATATGATTATCAAAATATAGTCATTCCTAAACTTAGTCTCCATTCGAAAACTTGTTTTCAATCAAGGTAAGGATTAAAATTGTATTTCTCATCTAGTCTATTGTTTTACCCTAAGTCATATGCACCTTGTGACCGTGAAAATTTGGCTTAGGATTCTTCAACTCTAACTCTTATGCCTTATTATTTTCTTTTTCTTAATTTTTGGTGGTAATGTCTCTTAGCTCTATTAGGCTTCCTAATTTGCCCATGTAACAAGCCTTAGTCGGTGACTCTAAAACCAGATGGTTTTAGGGCACCGGGTGAGAAAACACGCCAAGGACTTAGGACTCGAGCAGACAAGGCAACAAAACTAAGGATTTTTATTTATATGAACCACTTTTAGGCGTGAACACTTATGATTTATGAGGCACAAATACCCCGCTTAATCAAAGGTTTTTTTTGATATATGTATATATCTATTTTTTATATAAGGCATAAGAATCTTTGTTTTAGAACCCTAAGTATGTAAGTGTGTAAAGTATGCATATTTCATCAAGGTAAAAATTAAGACTAAATTACTTTTTCAATTTTTCTTTCTAACCTAATAATCAAACAATATTGACCAAGTATGAGAAATTCTAATTATTATCCTCTTATTCCTTAAAATTAACTTAATTTTTTAGAAAAATAAGTCAAATTATTATTTTCCTTTTGAAAAAGTTTTAAAGAATGATTTTTTTAAATTAGTGAAGTTAGCATGTTAGTAAACCCCTCCCCCACACCTAACTCATGCATTGTCCTCAACGTATGAATGAAATGCAATGATACATGAAAAAGGAGAAAGGGAAGGAAAATTGTCACCTCAAGGTGGTGGTTCCAGTGGTGGTCTCATTGGGCCAAGCGTTTCTTCCCAATCTAGATATTGTGGATTTTTATGAAATTCACCTTTTATTTTCTCTTTCTTATTAGCATTTTTATACTCCCTAATATGAATAGGATCGTGCAAGAACTTAGCACGAAATTTTTCCCGGTTATATGACCAATCTTGTGGTATCATCACGAAGTTATATTGATCTAAACCTTGGTCCAACAATGGAATGTGATTTTGTGAAATGGATGATTTGGGCTCAATAATGAAGGGAATGGGAACCGATACAAACTCAGGAATAAAACTCAGATCAAGTTTAGGTACAAGAGTCAGAGTTGGTTCATAGGTTTGGTCCAAATCATTGAATTAAAGTTCACATTCATTTCTCAATAATGGAATATGACTATCCAAAATAAGTGGTTCGTGTTCAAACTATATAGGGATAGGAATCAGCGTTGGCTTTGGAATTGGGCCCAAATCGGCTAAGAAAACTGGAGTCAATATAGATTCAAAAAGTTGAACTGAATCACAACATTGGGAATAGATATCACATTCATCCTCAAGTTCAATCTCATGAAAATAAAAACTTGCCAATTTGTCAATGGCTTGATACTGGTCAAGTTCAAAATTATGTGATGAAATTAAATCTTAGTTAAAATCTCTAAGATACCATGATTCTTCATCAATATGACAAGGAGAATTAGGAATGGCTGAAAATGTGTTAGGTAGAGTTTCCTCATTCCTATCATTAATTGTGTTGACCAAATGACTCACTTTTGCTTCTAACCTATTGAGAGATTGGAGAGAATCCGTTTGGGATTGAATAATATCATTTTGAGAGTGAATCATAAATTTCATATTTTTTCTAAGTCAATCAGTTCTTCTTGTCATGGTTGGCTTTGAAAATTAGAGTAAGGATTTTGGATTTGGGAATTGTTTGGGAGAATTAAGTTTGCTATGATTTGTACTTGTCGTGTGGACCTAAGAAAGCCTTCAAAAGTCTTTTCTAAAGAAGATTTTTCTTCAAAAGGTTCATCTTGATATGAAGTATATGAAGCTATTTGTTAATAAGGTTGTTGATAGTAAGACTCAGAGGAGTTGTATCCCCACTGACTTGGTAAAGGGTGATGATGATTGTCCTATTCTTACTCATAATACTGGAATTGGGGATTATATTGATTCGGATAAGACCAACCTGAATACTTATTTGGTTAGAGTTATGTAATGTCGGGATGGTAATATCCGAATTGAAAGAGGTTGGGGTGAAATATGGATTTGAGTTATAATCAGAATAATTGTAATTATAATCCATTTTCACAAGAACAAACAAAAAGAAACAAATAAATAATCAAGAAAATAAAAAAATGTAGCATATGTTAGGGTAGAGCTTAGACCTAGACGACTCCTAACTGTTAATTATCCACATGAGGTATATCGCAGAACCTGACCATAAGTTAATCGGCCAGGTAGGGGCAAGATTGGTGGGAGGTATCCGTGCCTAAGCAACGGACCTAATTATGTCAAACCACCAGCGTTCAGGGTTTTGCCCCTCAATCCCAAACCTTTGACACCGATTTGACTAGAGTCAACTTCTAAGAACTTCCCCCTTGGGTCAATCCCTATTTGAGTCCAAGATATCCCTAAGGCCAACGTCTACTCAATTTTATGTTAGGCTCGGTTAGTGAGTGAGGAGATAGGTTTGGGCTAAGGAAGGGTAATGACTTTCTCACCTTATCTTGTTTAAGGATATGCCCTTAGTCTTTTTAGTACAGTGTACAAATATAAAGAGGTAACATTCAAGTAATATGAATCACTCAAAATATGTTTTCTAAACTATATACATTGCATACATACTTTTGCTCCAGCACTCTTCAATAGTAATGTAAAGAAACAAATTAGACAGATGCCCTAAGATGCAAGAGTCTAAATGTTTTTTAGCATTTACAATCCAACAAGTTACTGTTGAATAGAAACATGTATAGAGTGAGTTAAATAGATAAACTAACAACTACAGATAGTTAAATATCTGAAAATCAAGTAATCTGTAAGAAACTACAGTTAGTAGTTCACCACAATTGTGGGCTTTGATGCTCTGCCTTCTTGGGCAGAGACACAGAGTAGCAATATATCTACTGCAGCTCCTAGTTTTTTTTAATTAGCCCCGTACACCAAAACAAAGAAGAAAAATGGATTAATTCGTTAAAGTAAATTAAAAAAAATAAACTTATCGTCCCTCCCCGGCAACGACACCAAAATTTAGATTGAGCCAACCCTGTACAAAAAAAATACAGAAATTTAGAACAGTGCTAGGTCCTCAATTCTACCGTGCAGCCTAAAGCTAATGGGTCATGATCCATAGGGAGGGACAGCGATGGAAGCATTCTGTAAGTTTCTCTCTTTTAATTTATTGAAACTAGTTAATATTTATTTTCTCAATTTTATAAAAAAATAAAAATATTATGTTAAGTTAAGGAGTTGGTATTAGAAGAGATTGTGGTGCTGTTGTTTTATTTATATAAAAAAAAGAAAGACTAAAAAACAGAGAATTATAACTCTAAACTAATGAACTGAAAAAGAAAACAAAAAGAGTACTTAACTCTACCGTTGAATCATAACAAAGACTTATGATTGAAGGATTACCTGCATACAAGAATACAGAATTTCAGAACTTTTAAAACAGTAGTGTAAGATACTCAATTCTACTGCAATAGCAAGTGGTTATGTAGGTCGTGATCCACAAGGAGGGACTAGCAATGAAAACTTTTTTAGCAAGTTCTCTTTTAGGTTACAAAAAATGGTTAAAGTTCTTTTAGTTCTTGTAAAGAAAAAGAGAAAATAAAGTTAATGTCAAGTTAGGAAGAAAATGGTAGATAGAGAAGGTGGAGAAAATAGAAGTGGATATGTACAAAGAAATTAAAAAAATTGAAAGAAATTTTGAAGATTGTGGTGTTGATAATTTACACTAAAATTAAAAGAAAAGAAAACTAAAACTTAAAAAACATACTTACCTTTTCGGCGCTTGCTTACCTTTTACCTGCATCGATGATGTACCTTTACTTGAAGGCGAGTGAAGCATGGCAGATAAGATCTCCCCCATCCCGATTTGCACTATAAAATGAAGGGGCGAGCTATACTACCATAGAAATGGATATCCATCACCATAAGCCATCAAAGACACTTGCAAGGACAAGGCAACTTCGAGGCTATCAGTTTCATTTGGATCCACAAACACAGAAGAGGGAAGCGAACAAAAACAAGAATAGAAAAGAAAAGGAAACCTCGATTTGATTCAAATAACAATGGAAGAAAAGATCACATACACCGGTGTCACCTTCAGTACAAGCTTGCTCTCATTCCTCCATGAAAATCTCCTCTCCTCTCAGTTACATAAATAAAACAAAAATTATATAAAAGAAAACTAAAAACCTAAGTTACAAACTACAAATTAGCCTAAGTTCTACTCTCTGCTTGGTCGTTCCCTTTTGCCTTTGAGATTGCAGGTACTTATAGGAGAAATGCAGAGGTTAGAGGTGTATAAAGATAGGAGAAGCTGGATATTTCAGAATTTGAATCCTCCCCTTATCTCCAAACTTGATTTGATGCGGATATTCAGTTCTGATATGTAACTTATAAGTGTGCTGATTGCTGAATATGACTTAACAAATGATAGAATTCAAAATAGTGATCAACCTAAACATTGTAGCCCTTTAAGTCTCCTTTCTGGATCATCTTGAATCATTAGATTTGAATTTCAGCAGCGAAAGGTATGATTCAAATACTAAAATGTATCCAGTCAGAATCTGAGTCAAATTTACTTCATCTTATCTGTTGATCTTCTCTCTATCCATTTATCCCTTTGAATTTGGACTCTATATTTAATATTATTCTCGGTTGATCTTTAGATTTAACCACTTGATTCACCAAAAACTGAATTTAACTAATTTGATTTGGGATCATCCTCCTCTAACCAAATAGATCTAGTTAAATCTGATTTTGACTGATATTTATTTGATTTTATCCTCTTTTTCCCATGATTATCTTCTGCAAAATATACATTTAAGATAAGGAATTTAGCATATTTATTATATAATAAATGTGAAAATGTAATAAATAATAATGCAATAAATGTGTGCAATCACACCCCCATACCTATCTTTTGCTCGTCCTCGAGCAAAATAACTAAACAAAAAATTATTAGACCACTTTCGCAGGTCACACGATTGCACTAAGCATGTGCAACAAGCCGTTAAACCTCTAGATTTCTCCTAGAGGACGAGTTTTGTCTCGTGAGGGTTTACAGTGGATTACACCCACAAAATCTATAAAGAAAGAGAAAAATGTTAGTATTTTGAAAACACATTTTGAAAGAAAAATATTTAAAATATTATTGTAAGATTTAAGTATTTTATAAGTTATAGAAAAACAGAATTTTTCATTCCTAAGCTTAGTCTCTATTCAAAAATTTTATCAATTAAAGTAAGGAGTCAAATTGTACTTCTCATGTAGTCTATTACTTTACCCTAAGTTATATGCACCTTCGTGATCATGAAATTTTGACAAGGGTTCTTTAACTCTAACTTTTATACCTTATTTTTTTATTTTTTTATTTTTTGGTGATATTATTCCTTAATTCTATTAGGCTTTCTCATCTGCCCATATAACGAGCCTTTAATCGGTAACTCCCAAACCAAACGACCTCAGGACACCAGGTGAGAAAAAACCCAAGGACTTAAGGACTCGAGCAAAAAGGCCTCAAAACTAAGAATTTTATTATATGAACCTCTTTTAGCCGTGAATACTTATGCTTTATTAGGCAAAAATACCCAGCTTAATCAAAGGATTTTTATATATATATATTTTCTCAAACTTATCTAATCATCTTTCGCATAAATACTAAGGCTTGCTTAGGCCAAAGCACCTAGCTAATCAATAATTAGATTTGTTTATCTTTCACAGATATATTTTTTTCATTTTTTTCTTTTTTTTAAGGCATAAGAATCTTTGTTTTTTGAACCCTAACTGTGTAAGTGTATTATGTGTGTATATTTCATTAAGGTAAAGATCAAGACTAAATTACTTTAACAAATTATCTTCCTAACCCTAAAAATCAAAAAATAATCTTATTTTGACCAAGTATCTATGGATTCGACCCATTGAGCCAATGATATAACGAAACTATCGAGGGAACATTAGCATGCACACTTTTACATAAATTTAATAAAACACATATTTTCAAGTGCTAGGATTCGCTCCGATCAGTGGGACGACCACATGGTTTGGAGATCTAGAGATTCGTTCACTCGGTTTCGTGACTATTTTTAAACTCTTAGTTTAGTTTATATGCTTTTACATTGATAATTTTTAGCTTGTCATAGTTTTCTTGTTCATTATGTTAAATGCAATATTAATTAGACATGTGATATACATAGATAGTCTTTGAGATACACCCATATTTATATGGATTCATATTTCTTTGTTCTCACTATACTTTAGCTATTATGTATATCCTAGTTCTAAAACACTTCCATTTAGTCTAATGATCATGTATGTTTATATTTTTGTGCTTCTGTTTTGATTACATGTTTAGATGTGACTTTTATTAAAACTTATGTTTATACTTGTACAAGTAATGAGCTATACTTGATTCTTATATTTTGGTGCCTTAAGGCTCATGTGTACTCATTAGATGTACTTGTATAACCTAGTTTTGATGATTCTTGCATCTTCACTTGTATTCCCTATTTTTATACATGTTTTCGTGTTTTGTTTCAGTATATGTTACTTTTTGTCTAAAACTATGGATATACATGTCTATCGTAGAGTCACTTGCCTTCATGCAATATACTTTTATAGACTCATTCAATGTTTAGATATGTATATATACTTTAGTTTTGACAAAACATACATATACTATGAAATTTTTTTAGTTTTTGATAAAAATAGAATTTCTTGTGTTTCATAGCTTCATGTTTTTGATAAACGGAATTTACTTGTTTTGATAGAGTTTCATTGTCTTATCTCCATGCATATATTGACTATATGATTTTTTACACTCTAAATCCTTTGTTTACTCATGATTTTGATTCATGAGAATCTTTGTGCTCTAAAACTCCTTAAGTGTCAATTATTGTGTATTTAGCATATTATTATGAGATATATTCATATTTTTATTCCTTACTTGAAGGATTTCGTACTAGTTTTTAAAATTATCTTAAAATTAGTTTCTTATTCTTCAATTGGTAGGATTTTCAATCTATGATAAAAATATTTTCAAATCATATTTTTGAAAACTCTTACCCTTGGAGGGCGGTTAGATGGGCGATCATGCCTTGTATGCTCTTAATGAAAATATCCTTTAAACACGTGCATGAATAGAGTGGTAGATATGATTTATACATGATTTTAATGATAATTCATTTTTTATACTCATGTTATCTATATATGTATGCATCATATCTCAATTGATACTATATTGCTTTGATCATACATACATATATATGATTTTTGTGCTAAATTAAAAAAATTATATTCATACAATTCTTTTTAGCGCAAATTATTTTATTCTAAGCTTGATTCTTATTCTTAAATGATAATTGCTATCTTTACAAGCTTATGCATTATTTTTATTGGTATTTCATAAAGGGAGAGAAAAATTCTTGTTTTATTTTTCAATTGATATTTATTTTCAGTTGGCACCTTACTCCCATTCTTTATAAAGAAAAATATTTTGTTTTGGTATATGCTAACATTTTCAATATTGGTATCAATTACCTTCAAATTGGTATTATTCTCAAATTGGTATTTTTATTGCAAAATAATTTTAGTGCTACCTAAAAATTTTGTTTTTACTTTTAATTGGTATGATTTATTTCTATTGGCATAAATTGGTAAAAAAATTGTTTCATTTCAATTGGTAAAAATATGGTTTCACATTCAATTGGTTTCTTTCAATTGATAGTTTTTATTAGTATTAAATTTTTTTAAAATATATTTTTATTGGTATTGTTTGTTTTTCTTCACCCTTTGTTGATGAGTGGCAAAAAGGGGAAGAAGAATTTTTGTTTATGTTTGCATATTGTTTAAGGATAGGCTTAAAACGAAAACTGTATTTTCCAACCTTTGATTTTAAAATAGAAAACCGTTTTCTCCAAAACTTGTATAGATACAAAAATTGTGATGTTTAAACTCATTTGAAGCATGATGTGCATGGAAAGAATCGATTAAAAATTTTATGTTTATTTGCTATGCTTATGTTTATTTGGTTTTTGGTTATACATATATGTTTATGTTTACTTATATATGCATGCTTATTTATGTTTATGCATATATATGTCTTTTTGTTTATACACTTACATTGAATGTTTTCTTGTTTTATTGATATGCATGAGTTAAGGGGTAGCTTCTATGAAGCTTATCTATAATCCATGCATATATAACCTCATAAGTTTTGTCATCATCAAAAAGGGGAAGAGTGTTTGCTCAAAGGCTCTTCACCTTAGTTTTGATGATGACTAACTTATAAAGTTAAGTTACTAATGATTTTGTGTTTATATAGTTTCAAATATTGTTCAAGGTCTTAGTAGGTGTTTAGCTTCAACAAAGAATTTAAAATCAAGTTCTGGAGTTTAAACGTATTGATCCAAAAGCTCTCGCGTCAAAATCGCATCTAGCACTCGAGAGGAGTCAAGCTCTATGGATCGAGTTTGGATTGAATCGTCTTGGAGATGAAGATCGAAAATAAGACTTTGGTCTAGATTTGTTTTAGTTTTGTTTAGATTTTGTGTAAGGATAGTTTAGTTTTGATATGCTCAAGTATACACACACACAAGTTCAAAAGTTTATTGGTTTTGGTTTAACCGTTTTGATTTTCAAGTATATATCTTCCAGTTAACATGAATAGATAGAATAAAAATAAGTTTACATGGCTTATACGTATATTGGATTTCATCCATATACATTGATAATTCAATTGTTTAGAAAAACTTATTTTGATTTATCTAGCTCATGTGTTTTAAGTTTTATATTTATCAAAACTTAGTTTTAGATTTAATGTCAAAAATATTGATATATCATTTATATCTATATTAGGACATTTCCATACACAATACAATTCAAAAGTATTTCAATATCTTGTTTTTGTATTTGTATAAGTTTTGAAAAAAAATCAGTTTTTCATTTTGAAGTTGATTTTTGAAAAATACTGGTTTTGGTTTAAAGCTAAATTTCCATACCTCAAAAATAGTTTAAATAGTTTGAAATATGTGTTGAATTTTTATCAAACAAATTTGTCCTTCAAATATTTACATGAACATATTTTTGTGGAATTTATAGAGTTTTTTTAGGAATTTTTAGGTATTTAACAAGTTAGATTTCATGTCCTGAAAACCCTGTTCTTAGCCTTCTGGCAGTCGACCGACCAGTCGATCGGACCAGAGCTTGGTCGACCGATCGGTCGACCGATGTGTACAGGACGTCCACAAGGCTTTGGCCATTGGGCCGGTTGACCGACTGATTAGTCCTCTAATTTTGTATAATTTTTATCACATTCGCATATTTATTTGATATAAAATTCTGCTAATAAATCTTTCTTGCTTGATCCTAGGTCCATGGTGTGTAAATGAAGAAGAAAACCCTAAATCACCATTTAATGGGTGATTAAAGGCCTATCAAGTGGACATTGACCTTAGGGAGGAGATTTTGTCAGCCCAGGGCATCAAATCCAGATCTAGAAGATCCAGCTGATAGTAGACAGAAAGGGCAGCACGCTGCCCGAAGCCAGGCGCGCGCCGCCCTGGCAAGGCCGTAGAAACGCAGCCTGCGCCACATTTCTGTGGTTGTACGGGTGCAGCCGTGCCCGTGCTTTGGGCCAGGGGTTGTCCCCCTGACCCTTTCCCCTGGTGCCTAAAAAACTCCCTGGTGTTCTAAAGATGAGCAGATCCAGAGTTTAGGAGTTGTTATTATCTTATTCTAGGAGTTTGATAGGCAGTAAAAAGTTCATAATTATTATCACATTTACCATCATATTTCCCTATTTATTCTTTTATTACGCACTACTACTAATGTTTTATTGTTTAATGTGTGCAGGCCTCGAGTAATTAAAAAAAAAAAAGAAATAAAGCTTGAATTAAGTCCAAAAGCCCATATGCAAAAATTGTAGTAATTTAAAAGTTTCTACATTATCTAACCTAATCTAAACTTGAATTTTAAATTATTTATTTAAAATCTAAGGGAGGAAAAGGAAGGATAAGATAGAACTCGTAATTGCTAAAAGAAGAGGAAAAGGATAAGATGAGATGGACTTCTACTCAACCCTAGTTGCTTGCAAGATAAGGCTAAAGATAAAAGGAGACAAGTTTAAAGATAAAAATCATTTAAAAATTCAGATTTATGATAACTTGCTTCCAAAGTTATCCCGAATTCTCAAGATAGAGGGTCTACATGCAGAATCCAGAAGAAGCGCCCAAATGGAAGATCCAGAGGAGGCCACGCAAGAAAGAGCGTGGCTATAGCCGCGGAAACGCGGCTATGGCCGCGTTTCTGCGGCTCTCTGGATGAGATTGGTTATGTGGTTTCTTGGGAGAGTTGTACTGGGACTCAGAACTTCCTATATTGCCTATAAATACCCCTGTAGAGCAACAGAGAGGGGGCATCCAGAGATTGAAGCTTAGGGTTTTTCTTTAGATTTTTTCCTCTTTCCAAAATTTCTTGTATTTTGTTTTTATTATTCGAAGAAGAATATTTTGAAGAAGGAGAGGAGCGTTGTATTTGGAAAGTGACATCCAATAAAAGGTTACCCTTTCTTCTTTGTTATTTAATTCTATTTTTTGCTTAGATAGATTATTATTCTTCTTTTCGCTTTCATGCAATTTTTCATATTAAAAACAAAAATTGAAAATAAAATAAAAAATATGAATAACTAAATTCAAATTATAGTTTGCTAATCTCTCGATTAACCCTAGTTTAGCTCAAAAAGTGAATTGATTGATATCCATTATTAGAAACCCTAGGATTAAAATAATGTTCTTGAAGATGAATTAATAATTTGGTTTTCTTAATTTAGTTTACACTTTTAGATGATTCTTCATAAGTTCATACTTAAAAACTTTGATAGCAAAACTTTAGGTCAAAACTTCTCTTATGCTATACTTAGAAATTAGGATAAACAACTTTTTAATCTTTATTAGTGCACACTAGTTAGGGTTCCAACATTATTCATCTTGCTTGAATAGCAATTAATAACCTAGGATGAATGTTTATTATTTCAATATGATATTCATTATTTGAGACTAATACTATGGGTTGTGGTAGATGATTAGTAAACTATATTTCTCAAAATCGATCAAATCTAATCAATCTCTCTTTTTCTTCTGTTCTAAGTAAATTACAGAGAAGATCGTTCCAAAACGCTTACATTGCATCCTTCCCTGTGGATTGACCCATCTAGCCTTTGTTACGCGGTTAAAATTAAAACGAGACTAAGACTTTCTAACTTTAACTTTTTCTTTATTGTTTTCCCGTTTCAATCAAAATTTTGGCACCGTTGTCGGGGAAGGAACGGCACGATATTCTCAAAACTAATTCTTTTCTTTTTTGTTCTGTTTGTAGGATTAGAGAACAGGAAATATAACTGCAGCAAAGGATATATAGCAACTCTGAGCCTCTGCCCTAGACGGCAGAGCGGCAGAGCCTACTACCTAGCCGCGCAAACGCGGCCAAAGCCGCGTTTTCGCGGCAGTAGTAGTGAACTACTCACTGAATTTTCTGTAGGTTGCTGAAAATTGGAAGTTCTATTTACTATTTTGTTAAGTTTTCTCTGTGATCACCCTGCACACTGCTAACTAATTAACAGTAACCTATTCGTTGAAAAAAAATTAGACTCTTGCATTAAAGGCACGTGTCTATTTAATTTTTTAAATTCTGTTGAAGAGTGCTAGCGACAAGGTACGTTCGCATTACATATAGATTAGGAAGCAGTCTTGGCTGATTTACTGCTTTTTGAGTGATTATTTGTCTATTGCTTTACACGTACACAAAAAAATATTTTAAGGGCAAATCCCATAAACAAGATATGGTGGGGATTTCATCACCCTTCCTTGGCCCACAAATCATCTCCGTCACACTCACAACCCTAACCCTAACCCTAAAATAAAATTGACTAGACGTTGGCCTTAGGTTAACTCAGACTCATTAGGAGATTGGCTGAAGGAGGAAGTTGTTTGAAATTAACTCTTGCCAAATCGGTGCCTAGGAAGGGGATTTAGGGCCGAAAACCTGAAGATCGGTGGCTACTTAATTAAGGAACGTCTTTGACGGATAACTTCCCACCGGTCTTGCCACCTACCTGGCTAATTAACTTGTGGTTAAGGTCGACAATATACCTCCTAAACAGTCTAAAGTTAGGAGTCGTCTTGGTTAAGGCTTACCCTAGAATAAGATTTTTGACTATTTTTTTCTCTTCTTGATTGATTGGGTGAACTTATTTGTTAACTGTGCATGTCAGCTTGTCGAGAGACCCATTCACATCTAGACTAACTAGAACCAGTTTACCACCCGAACAAAAAACTGACTCACACATGACACAACCACCATCACTACAAGATAGGTTCTATCCTATTAGAACATCTCTTCCTTCCTGCATTCAGTTACCCGATGAAGGTGTTGACCAATTTGAGCTTAAACCACAATACATCAACACTCTTCCCAAATTTCATGGACTTGAATCTGAGGATGCATACTTTTTCATAAGGAAATTTGAAGAAGTATGTCTCAAGATGAAAATACCCAGCATAGGAGTACATGTCATCAAATTACGGTTTGTTCCATTCTCTTTGAAAGACTTAGCAAAGAAATGGCTCTGCAGTCTAGAGGCCGGTTCCATATCCTCATGGGATAATTTCATCAAAGCCTTCTTAAAGAAGTTTTATCCCGTTCACAAGACTGTACTAATTAGGAAAAACATCTTGCAGTTTAAGCAAATAGCTAATGAACCTTTTTGGAAGTACTTCGAACGTTTTAAGGACCTCCTTGCCCAATGCCCTCACCATGGGATAGAGAAATGGCGACTTTGTCAAGCTCTTTATAATGGATTAGAATATCAAACTAAAACGCTATTAGAATCCATGTGCCAAGGAGGATTTTTGAAAAAGAATGAACATGAAGGATGGTTATTATATGAAGAATTAGCTGATAATACCATTCAATAGGAACTAACTCCGGAAAAATTTAGGACTATTGACCCTAGTTCTTCTAAAGAAGGTATCCATTCCATTGAGGCTAACATAGCTACCGACGCTAAACTAGCTACTGTGATACGAAGATTAGAAGCTCTTGAAACTAAAGAACCAGTCTCAGTGAACCAAGTCAGCCCAACACCTTCGGCGGGCTATACTTATTGTCAAGACATGAACCATATGTTCGAGGAATGTCCTGTCTTTATAGCTCATCAAACTTTGCCTGAACATATGAGTGCGGCCTTCACAAGGCCCGCTAACAATTCATATTCGTCCACCTATAATCCCGGTTGGAGAAATCACCTAAATTTTTCATGGGGCCCAAGCAACAATGATCAAACAAGGCCCAAATTCTCCAGCAATTTTCAAAATCCTCCTTATCAATAAAATTACCCCAATCAAAATCATCCACATTCTTTCCAAAATTCACAAATGGAAACAAGACTCTATAATATGGAAAGAAATGGACACTCTCGTTAAAAGCCACGATACACTGGCTCAAGTCTTGACTAGGATAGAGAGGCAACTGAATCAACAAGAAAGACAAAAGGGAACTCTACCAAGTCAACCATTGCCAAACCCTAGGAATCCTAGGCAAGCCAATGAGGCTCAAGACCCAAACCAATATAACTTGGTTCATACATTAAGATCAGGGAAAAGTTGATAATCAAGTATCCATGCCACAGGACCCAGCTCAATTGTCCATTCCATCTAGTTCCACTCCATCTCCACAAAACTCCAAAGAACTGAAGTTGATAAATCAGCAAAACAAGTGCACCAACCTACAGCCCCATTTCCAAATTGGCTTAGGAGTAATAATAATAATGCACATATGAAGAAACTACTCGAGGTGTTTAATCAGGTTAGGCTTAATATACCACTTTTTGATGCAATCCAACAGGTCCCTAGTTATGCCAAATTCCTTAAGGACATGTGCACCAAGAAAAGAAAGACAAATGTTCTTAAGAAGGTTTTTCTAGCCACTAACATTAGTGAGCTATTGTCCAACTAGATCCCAGTCAAGTACAAGTACCCTGGTTGCACCATTATTTCTTGCATAATAGGTCGAGTTGAAATTAATCGAGCACTCCTCGATTTAGGAGCCAACATTAATTTCCTTCCCTTCTCCGTATATCAACAACTTGGATTAGGAGAACTCAACCCAACCTAGGTTATCATCCAATTAGCTGATCGCTCAATTAAAGTTCCTAAGGGAGAGATCAATGATGTCCTTATACGGGTAGGAGAATTCATTTACCCAGTCGATTTCATTATTTTAGAGACACAACCTGTGTCTAATCCTAGGTCCCAAACTCCGTCATCTTAGGACGCCCGTTCCTAGCAACCGCTAATGTAATCATAAATTGTAGAAATAGATCCATGAGATTAACTTTTGGGGATATGACCAAGGAAGTCAATGTTTTCAACTTAGGTAAACACCCCTACGACATAAACGACCAACCCTTTGAGGTCAACTTCATTGAGAATATGATGAGTGAGCACAAAGAGGAGATCAGACTAGAGTCAAAGGATGAGGAAGATTTAGAATCTAGTGATCTCAACCTGGATGAGATTAAATGGGCAACAAATCCAAGTTCTATAGAGATGGAAAATTTGAGCTTAACACCTCCACCCATCGAGCCACCTCCTTCGTTGGAGTTAAAAACCTTGCCTAAACATCTTAAGTACGCCTACCTTGGTGAACAAGAGACGTTACCAGTCATAGTTGCCTCCAATTTGACTAATAGGCAAGAGGAAGACCTATTGGCAACCCTTAGGAGACATAGGGAAGCCATTGGTTGGACTATGGCAGATATCAAGGGACTAAGTCCTCAAATAGTCTAGCATAGAATCCATCTATAGGAAGGGGTTAAACCAAGAGGGACCCACAGCGTAGGCTAAACCCGCTCATGCAAGAGGCTGTACAAGCCGAAATAATGAAACTATTAGATAATGGGATCATTAATCCCATCTCTGATAGCGAATGGGTTAGCCCAGTGCATCTGGTTCCTAAGAAGTCCAGTTTTACTATGGTAGAAAACGACAAGCAAGAGTTAGTGCAAACACGACTACCTACCAAAGTTCGAGTATGGATAAACTATAGCAAGTTGAACGCTGCCACTAGAAAAAATCATTTTTCCCTCCCATTTATCGACCAAATACTGGAACGATTAGCGGGCCATGAGTATTACTGTTTCTCAGACGGTTACTCAGGGTATAACCAAATCCCAATAGCCCCGGAGGACCAAGAAAAGACAACGTTCACGTGTCCATTTGGGACATTTGCCTATCACCGAATGCCTATCGGCCTATGCAATGTCCCCGCCACATTCCAACGTTAGATGTTAAGCCTTTTCTCTGACATGGTCGAACGCTTCTTAGAGATTTTCATGGACGACTTCTCCGTCTATGGAAATTCATTTGACCAATGTCTCCATCACTTAGAGCTAGTGTTGAATTGATGCACCGAAAAGAACTTGACCCTAAATTGGGAAAAGTGCCACTTTATGGTGCAGCATGGGATTGTCCTAGGTCATGAGATATCTAGGGAAGGGATCAAAGTGGATAAGGCTAAGGTAGATATCATAGCCAAACTCCCAATTCCACGAAGCGTGAAAGACATTCGTTCTTTCTTAGGACACGTCGGGTTTTACCGTAGATTCATTAAGGATTTTAGCAAAATTGCTAGACCCTTACAAACCTTTTAACCGAAGACGTGCCCTTCATCTTTGACGATAAGTGTAATAGCGCGTGGGAGAAGCTAAAATTGGAACTTATCTCTGCACCTATCATCTCACCTCTACACTGGTCCAACCTTTTTGAGATCATGTGCGATGCCTCAGATTTTGCGATGGCGCTGTCTTAGGACAACATAAAGATAACAAGCAACACGTATCTATTATTCAAGTAGGACGCTTAATGATACCGAAGTGAAATATACTACAACAGAGAAAGAATTCTTGGCAGTAGTGTTCGCTTTGGAGAAATTTCGCCCATACCTACTTGGGACCAAAACCACAATATTCACCGACCATTCTGCACTTCGATACCTAATGCTCAAAAGGGATACGAAGGCCTAACTCATTCGTTGGATCCTCCTCCTTCAAGAATTTGATCTCAAAATTCGAGATAAAAATGGTGTTGAAAATGTCGTCGCAGACCATCTCTCTCATGTCCCAAACGCACCTTCGGACGAACTACCCATTAATGATAATTTTCCCGACGAATAACTTCTAGCCATCTCTACGGAACCCTGGTTTACCGACATAGTTAATTACTTAGTCACAAACTAAACAACACCTAATTGGTCAAAACAAGATAGATACCGATTCTTGTCTCAAGTCTGATACTTCATATGGGAGGATCCTTACCTTTTCAAATATTGTAGTGACCAAATTATTAGGAGATGTGTTCCCGATGAGGAAACTAGAAGCGTTCTAGCCTTTTGTCACTAATTTGCTTGCGGTGGATACTTTGGTCCCGCAAAACTGCCGAAAAGATCTTACAAAGTAGCTTTTATTGGCCCACTTTGTTTAAAGATGCATTTGACTTTTACAAAACTTGCACGAGATGCCAAATGATAGGAAGGATTTCTAAATGTAATATAATGCCCCTAAATCCAATTCTAGAAGTAGAACTTTTGATGTTTGGGGAATTAATTTTATGGGTCCGTTCCCTAATTCGTTTGGGCACCAATACATCTTGTTGGCTGTAGATTACGTATCCAAATGGGTTGAAGTCGTCCCTTGCAAGACAAATGACAATAAAGTTGTTGTCAAATTCTTGAAAGAAAAACATCTTCTCACGCTTTGGAACTCCTCGTGCAATAATTAGTGACAATGATACACATTTTTGCAATAGAACTTTTGAAGCTTTTATGCGAAAATATGCCATAACGCACAAGTTATCTACACCATACCATCCTCAAACCAATGGACAGGTAAAAGTTTCCAATAGGCAAGTTAAGCTTATCTTGGAGAAAACTGTGAATCAAAATAGAAAGGACTGGTCTACCAAATTGGTAGATGCCTTATTGGCATATAGGACCGCCTTTAAAACGATTCTAGGAATGTCTCCTTATAGACTAGTCTTTGGAAAGGCTTGCCACCTTCCTATTGAGTTAGAGCACCGAGCCTTATGGACAATTAAGCAGCTGAATTTCGATCTAGATAAGGCCGATGAACTTCGAAAATTACAAATTTCTGAACTTGAGGAGTTAAGGAACGAAGCATATGAAAATGCGAAATTATGAAAGACAGGGTTAAGGTTTTTCACGATAAGTTCATTACTAGAAAACTTTTGTCCAAGGACAAAAAGTGTTACTCTATAACTCTAGACTTAATCTCTTTCCCGGCAAGTTAAAATCAAGATGGACATGGCCTTTCATTGTTAAGACTGTGTTTCCACATGGAGCCATAGAGATATACGAACCTAAAATGGAAATGTATTCAAGGTAAATGGTCAACGTCTTAAAATATTTTTGAAATCAGTACCGGAAGTAAATACAGCCATGGGTCTTTTTGACCCAATGTATCGGTAACTCTCTCTGCGCCAATTCATGCATTCATGCATTTCATTCATACATTGGGGACAATGCATGAGATAAGTGTGGGGGAGGGTAAAACCTTAATTTTATAAAAAAATAATAAAAATAAAATTAAAAAATTAATAAAAAATAATAAATATATATATATATATATATAATATATATATATATAATTTTTTAACATTATTCTAACATAACAATAAAAAGAATAATTAAAAAATATTTCAAAATAAATAAATAAATAAATAAATTTTAGACAAATAGTTGAAAAGAAGACAATATTTTGATTTATCTTTTGAAATAAATCTAAGTTAATTTTAAGAGTTAGGAAAATCATGATTAGGATTTCTAAAAACTTGGTCGAAATAAAATAAATTGTTGGATTTTTTTAGGTATAGGAGGAAAAATTGAATAATTAATTAGTCTTGATTTTTACCTTAATGAAATGTGCATACTTAATACACTCACAAATCTAGGATTCTAAGACAAAGACTCTTATGCCTTATAAAAAATTAATTAAAATAAAAAAATATATATATAAAATAAAAAAATTTCTCTGATTAACGCTGGATACATGTGCCTCAAGAAGCATAAATATTCACGTCTAATGGTGATTTTATAAAAAAAAAGTCCTTAGTTTTGTGGCCTAGTTCACTCGATCCTTAAGTCCGTGGGGTGTTTTCTCACCCAGTGCCCTAAAACTGATCAGTTTGGGAGCCACCGATATTAGGCTCGCTACATGGGCGGACTAGAAAGTCTAAGAAAACTAAAAAATATTATTTAATATGTACTAACACATCTAATAGTTAATTAGTTAGGTATGATGGCCTCAAGAAGCCTTGATGCTTACACAAAAGAAAATTAGATGAGTTATACATATTAAAAAAAGAAAGAGAAAATTATAATAAAGAGGCATGAGAGTCCAAGTTAAAGGATCCCTAGTATAGATTCACAAGGATGCATATGACTTAGGGTAGCAAAAGAGACTATACAGAAATTCAATTTTAATCCTTACCTAAAATTGATAACAAATTATTGGATAAAGACTAAGTTCAAGAATGAATAAAATGATAATCCAAAAACTTGTAAATTACTTAGTTTCTTCAATTGTATTTCAAATATTTCTTTCCTTTTTTGAAATAAATTAAATAAATAAATAATAAAATAAATTAATTCATTTTCCATTTATAGATTTTGTGGGTGTAATCCACTGAAAACCGTCACGAGACAGCACTCATCCTCTAGGGTAACCTAGGGGTTTAACGGCTTGTTGCACATGCTAAGTGCAACCGTGACGCCTACGAAAGTGTGTTAAGATAAATTAGTTTTTCTTTTCTTTTTCTCTCTTTTTAATTTTACTCGAGGACGAGTAAAAAGATAAGTGTGGGGGTGTGATAGGTAGTAAAAAGTGCATAATTATTATCACATTTACCATCATATTTCCCTATTTATTCTTTTATTACACACTACTACTAATGTTTTATTGTTTAATGTGTGCAGGCCTTGAGTAATTAAAAAAATAAAGAAATAAAGCCTGAATGAAGCCCAAAAGCCCAAAAGCCTATATGCAAAAATTGTAGTAATTTAGAAGTTTCTACATTATCTAACCTAATCTAAACTTGGATTTTAAATTATTTATTTAAAATCTAAGGGAGGAAAAGGAAGGATAAGATAGAACTTCTAATTGCTAAAAGAGGAGGAAAATGATAAGATTAGATGGACTTCTACTCAACCCTAGTTGCTTGCAAGACAAGGCTAAAGATAAAAGGAGACAAGTTTAAAGATAAAAATCATTTAAAAAATTCAGATTTATGATAACTTGCTTCTCAAGTTATCCCGAATTCTTAAGATAGAGGGTCTGCATGTAGAATCCAAAAGAAGGCGTCCAAATGGACGATCCAGAGGAGGCAACGCAAGAAATCGCATGGTCGTTAGCCATGCTATAGTCGCGAAAACGCGACAATAGCTGCGTTTCCACGACTCTTTGGATGAGATTGGTTACGTGATTTCGTGGGAAACTTGTATTGGGACTCTACTTCTTATATTGCCTATAAATACCCCTACAGAGCAACAGAGAGGGGCATCCAGAGACTGAAGCTTAGGGATTTTCTTTAAATTTTCCTTTTTCCCAAATTTCTTATATTTTCATTTTTATTATTCAAAGAAGAATATTTTGGAGAAGGAGAGGAGCGTTGTATTTGGAAGTGACATCCAATAGAAGGTTACTCTTTCTTCTTTGTTATTTAATTCTGTTTTCTACTTAGATAAATTATTTTTCTTCTTTTCGCTTTCATGCAATTTTTCATATTAAAAACAAAATTGAAAATAAAATAAAAAAGATGAATAACTAAATTCAATTTATAGTTTGCTAATCTCTCAATCAACCCTAGTTTAGTTCAAAAAGTGAATTGATTGATATACATTATTAGAAATCCTAGGATTAAAATAATCTTCTTGAAGATGAATTAATAATAAGGTTTTCTTATTTAGTTTACACTTTTAGATGATTCTTCATAAGTTCATACTTAAAAACTTTGATAGCATAACTTTAAGTCAAAACATCTCTTATGCTATACTTAGAAATTAGGATGAACAACTGTTTAATCTTTATTAGTGCACACTAGGTAGGGTTCCAACATTATTCATCTTGCTTGAATAGCAATTAATAACCTAGGATGAATGTTTATTATTCAATATGATATTCATTATTTGAGACTAATACTATGGGTTGTGGCAGATGATTAGTAAACTATATTTCTCAAAATCGATCAAATCTAATCAATCTCCTTTTTCTTCTGTTCTAAGTAAATTACAGAGAAGATCGTTCTGAAACCTTGCATCACATCCTTCCTTGTGGATCGACCCATCTAGCCTTTACTACGTGGTTAAAATTGAAACGAGACTAAAACTTTCTAACTTTAACTTTTTCTTTATTATTTTCCCGTTTCAATTAGAGTTGTAGTTATTGTAGCTTCCTTCTTCTTCTAGTTTTAGTTTAGCCATTAGAGTGAAAGAGAGAGTGTGTAAAAGTTATATTTGAAGGTGGCAATCTAATACAAGTAACTACTTCTCTTTCTTCTTTTCAATTACTTGGGTGTTTTTCCATTTGGTTTTACTTACTTGTTGTTGTGTAACTCATTTTCTCTTACCACTTAACTCTTGTTGTTTCTTTTATTACCATGTCTAACTAACTCTTTCATTACATGGCTAACTAACTACTAACCCACTAATTTTTAACAACTTGATTGATAACCCAAATGAGTCAATAGTGTCAAACAAGCCTTGTGCAAACGAGAGCTATGACATTTTAAGACGAGGGTTCTAACTCTAACTTACCTACAAATATTAGCTCTCTTATATTTCATGCTTAACAGGTTTTTGATGATCTATAACTTTGTTTGTCTTTGTAAGTAGAGATTTTTCTTTTAACTTTGCCGATACCATTAGTGCACTTGTGTCTTCCCTTATTCTCGCCTTCTACTGGATCTTGATAAGGGAATGTCTAAGTTTTTATCGTGTAAAGCTAAGTTAAAGGAAGAACTTTCACTCAATTTTCACGTGAATAGTTCCTATGCATAAGGGTTATGCTTGCCTATGATCAATCGTGAGGCTATATCTTCAAGAAGTTAGAGATTAGTGGGAGTACTTAGCAGAAAATTAGCCATGCATTTTTACCATCTAGAAAAATCACTTTTACAAACTACCGAATCATTCTAAAATAATTTTGAAACTAACTTTTTTTCATTTTTAAATTCTTTATTTGAAACAAAGAACTTTCTCTTTTCTTGAACAAAGAAGCCGCATCAAGCTTTCTTCGCTGTCCCTCCTTGTGGATATGACCCGTATAGCCACTTTGCTACTACGGAAGAATTGCAAAGTAGTAACATCGACCCACATTCCTTTACCTATTTTTGTGCTTGCTTTTTGCCGATCAAAATTTGGCGCCGTTGCCGGGGAGGGAACGACTTTACTGTTCAATACTAAAGATTTTTCTTCTTCTTGTGTGTAGGAGAAGTACCAAGGAGCTCACTATCACGGGAAGTGAAAGTGGTGGCCAAAGACGTTGCACGAGGATTCATTTGCCCTTAAAAAATTCGTGTAAAAGCATGTTTCTCCGATTGAAGTACAAACAAACTCTTTTGCAGGGTTGTAGAAAATCGCTCAAATTGCTTTCTCAAATTTTTTAGTTCCCTTGAACTCTTCACCTTATACATGTGTAATAAACTCAACAGAAATCCATATAGAAGAGTGCTGGAGAAAAGGTACGTGTGCATTCATATAGAATTAGACCAACATTTTGGAGTGATTTATCGCTTTGAGTGTTACCTTGTTATGAATATATACACTTGCACAATTGACATTAAGGGCAAAATCTTAAATAAACAAGATAAGGTGAGGATTTCATCACCCTTCCTTAGCCCAAAAACTATTTCCAAGTGCACTCACACTATCCGAAGCCTTAACTAAAATTGATAGACATTGGCCTTAGGGACATCTCGGACTCACTAAGAGATTAACTGAGGGTGAAAATTGCAAGAACTATACTCCTGCAAAATCGGTGTCTAAGGAAAGTTAATTGGGAGGCAAAGCCTCGAAAGCTTCATGATTTGGCATAATTAAGGCCCGTGGCTCACGCCCGGATACCTCCCACCGAGTTTTTCCCTTTCCTAGCCGATTAGCTTGTAGTTGAGTTCCTGCAACAACCTCCCCCGGAGAATCGACCAGTTAGGAGTCATCTAGGTCTAGGTACCTTAGACTAAGGCTTTGTGGTGTTTTTCTTTCTTTTGTTTGTTTTTTATTCTTTTCGATTGTTTGTTGTCTTTACATTATTTGTGGGCTGCTGCATGCAAGAGTGTATTAGAGATCATGTAACTTCCAATTAACCATAAACACTTCTCTATCCTTACATCTAGAACCGGTGATGGCGTCACTTCAGGACAGGTTTTACTGATCAGAACCTCATTGCCATCCTGTATAAACTGCTTGAGGCAAATGGAAAAAACTTTGAATTAAAGCCTCAATTCATCAACACTCTTCCTAAGTTTCATGGTTTAGAATCGGAGGACGCATACTTTTTTGTTAGGGAATTTGAAGAAGTGTGTCTCATGATGCGTATTCCCAGCTAGGAGACGATGACGTTAGGTTATGTTTCATCCCCTTTTCCTAAAGGACCTAGCTAAAAAATGGTTGTACAGTTTGGCGGTAGATTCAGTTACAACGTGGGATGATTTCTTAAGGCTTCTTGAAGAAATTCTACCCAATCCATAAAACTGCCCTCATTAGAAAGAATATCATACAGTTCAGGCAAGAATAGAGCGAACCATTTTGGAGATACTTTGAGCGATTCAAAGATCTCCTAGATCAGTGCCCTCATCATGGTATGGAGAAATGGCGTCAGTGCCAGATTCTCTACGATGGTTTAGATTATCAAACAAAAATCCTATTAGAAATCATGTGTCAGGGAGGGTTCTTGCAAAAGGATGAGAATCAGGTTGGGATTTGTTTGAGGATTTAGCTGAGAAAACCTGCAATGGGAGCCAACCTCAGAAAAACCAAGGAATTCACAGTCCATAGCTTCAAAGGGAGGGCTCCTATCCTTAGAATCATCCATAGCTGCAGAAGCTAAGATTGCTACCCTGATGAGAAGAATAGAGGCTCTAGAAATAAAAGAGCCAGCCAATGTCAACCAGATCAACCCACCACCAATTCACAATCCGGGTTGTTCATACTGTCAGGCACAGAACCATGTCTTTGAAGAGTGCCCTATTTTTCATACTCAGCAAGTGCCATCGGAACACTTGAATGATGCCTACTCATGGCTGCCACATAATCCATACTCGCATACGTACAACCCCGGTTGGAGAAATAACCCAAATTTCTCTTAGGCCCAGAATAATTCTCCCGGGCCAAACTTTCCAATAATTTTCACCATCCTACTCATCCAACAAATTTTCCCAGCCAAGCTCCATCTTCCTCCTCCTAAAGTTCACCAATAGAAAAGAAATTCAGCAAATTGGAGGAGAGCATGGAGGCTTTTATGAAGTCTCAAGCCGCTTTCATGCAAAATCAGGGACAAACACTGAGCAACCATTCACAGGCCATATCGAAATTGAAAATGCAGATGAGTCAGTTAGCTAGCTCTCTAAGTGAAAGATCAAAGGGTACTTTACATAGTCAGTCGCTAGTTAACCCTAAGAACTCCAATCAAGCGTATGAAATTCAGGATCCGTCAATCAACCAGTGCAATGCTGTTCACACAATCGATCTGGAAAGAAGGTGGACAATCAGGTCTACAAGCAAAAAAATCTCACTCACGTTGATCCTACTCATGCTTCCATATCTTCTAGCTTCTCCCAATCTGCTCCCAAAATGTCTCATGAGGACACAGCTGCTGAACAAGTTCATAAGCCTGTAGCAACATTCCCCAATAGGCTTAGGAACAATAATAAGAATATGCACATGGAGAAGATACTTGAGAGTTCAACCAAGTCAAACTGAATGTGCCTCTTCTTGACGCTATCCAACAAGTCCCAGCCTATGCCAAATTTCTCAAGGATATGTCTACAAAGAAGAGAAAGACAAACGTTCCCAGGAAATTGTTCTTGGCAACCAACATAAGAGAAATTATGTCTAGCCCCATTCCGGTGAAATACAAAGATCCCGGATGTCCCACAATTTCTTACACCATAGGACAAATTGAAATTAGCAGAGTACTCCGTGACCTGGGAGCAAGTATCACCTTGCTACCTCTCTCAGTATACCAGCAGCTTGGGTTGGGCGAGCTGAGTCCAACTCGAGTCTCCATTCAGTTAGCTGACCGATCTGTGAAAATCCTGAAGGGGGAAATCACAGATGTACTTATCCGGGTCGGGGATTTCATCTACTTGGTTTCATGTTTTGAAGAATCTATAACTAGTTATTTTAAATTATCTTAAACTAGTTCATATTCTTCATTTGTAGAGTTTTCAATTATGCTAAAATTATTTTCAAGCTTATTTTTGAAAACCTCTACCATTCAAGGGTGGATGGATGGGCGACCATGCCTTCTATGCCTAATTGAAAATCTATTTAAACATGTGCATGAATAGGGTGGTAGGTATGAATTATACACTTGATCCTCATTATATTTTCAATTGGTATCACAATTGATAGTTTTTTTGTTGTATACTCATAAGTGTTTTCTATATATGTATGCCTCAAACTTCAAATATTATCAATTTCGATTGGTATTTAAATTTTCATACATATATATGTGTGTGTGTGTGTGTGTGTGTGTATGTGTGTGATTTGATTGTGCTTACTATATTTTTATATCTTAAAGCACAAATTATGTTATGCTAAGTTTGATTTAGTCCTTAATGATAATTATTTTTCAATTAGTATCTCATAACAAGCTTATGCATAGTTTTCATTAGTATTTCATAAAGGGGGAGAAAATTATTGTTTTACCTTTCAATCGGTTTTGTTTTTAATTGGTATCTTACTCCCACTCTTTATGATGAAAAATGATATTATTTAATTGATATCTTGCTTTTCAATTGATATCCTATGCTCACAACGAAAAATATTTTTTAAAATAGTATCTATATTGAAATGAGCTATGTTTACTTAGAAATTTGGTTTTTAGTTTCAATTGGTATCAATACTTACAATATATATTCTTACAATTGGTATCAAAATTATAAAATATTTTCAATTGGTACTAATATTTACAATTGGTATCAAGATTTACAATATATATGTTTCAATTGGTATCAAAAACATAAAGTGTTTCATTTTCTTTTGGTATCAAAAGTTTACAAGATATTTTTAATTGGTATCTTTTGGTATCTTAAAAATTTTGTGTATTTTCAATTGGTATCATGATGTTTTGATATGTATTGCTTATATGCAAAGGAAGCTTAACATCTTCTCTATATATAACTTTATTGTTTGTTTTATGCAAAAAGGTAGAGAAATATTATTTATGTCCTTTATTACTTGTTTTGAGTTTTTATTAATACCCCTTTGTTGATGAATTGACAAAAGGGAGAGAGATATTTTGGAGTTTATATGCATGTTTAAGCATGTTTCAAAAAGGGGGAGAGATATTCCTTGTTTTATTAAATATGCATGATATGCATGTTTATTCTATTTCCATGTTTTATATATGAATTGACAAAATTGGGAGAAAAGAATTTTGATCCTTTTCCATATGCATGTTTATTTTTTTTACAATTGGTATCAAAGCATATATGTTTTATGCATATTTGTATTGAGCAATGATTGAATATCTTTATCTTTTTTGCTATACATGAGTTAAGGGGGAGCTTCTATGAAGCTTATCTTTAATCCATGCATATATAACTCCATGAGTTTTGTCATTATCAAAAAGGGGGAGATTGTTTGCCCAGGGGCCTTTCACTCTAGTTTTGATGATGATTAACTCATGTAGTTATAGTTTACTAATAATCTTGTGATATTTAAGTTTAGATATTTGATCAAGATATTAGTAGGTGTTTGGCTTCAACAAAGGAGTTTTGGAGCTGACACATGGTAATTCAAGAGATCGCGCATCAAGATCGCATCTAGCACTTGGTTGGAGGCAAGCTCGTTGGATCGTGTTTGGATTGAGTCGACTTAGAGAAGGAGTTCTACAAGAAGACCTCAATTTGTTTAGTTTAAGATTGTTTAGATCATGTGTAAAGGTAGATATGTTGATATGCTCAAGTTCACACACACAAGTTTTAGTTTTGGTTTTTAGTTTAACCAAGTTTTGGATTTCATGTCAAAAACATAGATAGATATCTTTATATATATATTGGATTCCTTCAATATATAACATGCTTCAAAGTTGTTTCAACACATGTTTTTGTATTTACATGAGTTTTGGAGAAAACAGTTTTCCATTTCAAAAATCTAAGTTTTGAGAAATACGATTTTTGTTTTAAGGCATAATTTCCATATCACAAAAATAATTCGAATGGTGTGTAATATGTGTTGAATTTTAGTCTCACATATTTGTATTTCAAAGAACTTAAAAGAATTTATTTTTGTGGAGTTTATGTGATTTTATGGGATTTAATTGGTAATAAAAAGATAAGTTTTTAATCCCTTAAAAAAATATTGATCTAGCCTTCTGCAGGTCGACCAGACGGTCGACCGACGTGTACAAACGTGCACAGCGATTTTGGCTGGAAGGCCGGTCGATCGGGTCAGTCGACCGCCATAGAGCTTCTGCTATGTGGAAATGGCCCCGGTCGATCGCCCGGTCGACCGACAAAGAGACTCTGCTCTGTGTTCTAGGCCTCAGTCGACCGACCGATCGACCGATGGCTCAACGGTCATAAAAATGACCGTTGGCCAGTCGACCGGAAGGGCAATTCTACCCTTGACTGCTTCCAACGGGCAGATTTTTGAGAGGGTATAAATGCCCATCTCTTGAGCTGGTTTCGAACAAGTTTTTCAAGTGTAAAAATTCTCATATTCTTAAGTATTTTAGCAATAAGTTTTTAAACAGTTTTTTGGTTCAAAAGATCTATCTTTATTTGTTTTAAAGGGTTGGAAAAATCAAGAAAAGGAGAAGTCTTTGGGCGTTATTTTGATCTTCATTTATATTTCAATCTAGAGTTTTTTCCAAGAGTTTTTCATTGTGATTCTGATTTTCAAACTCTTTATATTCCCACACTTGAGCTATTATATTTATCCTATCTATTAGGATCTTGTTTAGTGAGAAAATTGGTTTGTGGTTTTGTTGAAACCACCAAGATTGTAAACCCTTTCCTTTGCTTTGCCTTTGAGCCTTTCCCTCTAAGTGTAGAGGAGATTGTGCAATGGGTTGTCGGTATCCCTCTAAGTGTAGATGTGATTGAGTTTGTTGGTATCCCTCTAATTGTAGAGGTGATTTTGGTTATTTGGCTTTGAGCCTTATCCCTCTTGTGTGAGGTTGATCTTGTGTTGGCCTTGTGCCTTGCCTCTTGTGAAGAGGTTGTATTTGTTGGAGAGAGGAGTTGTATACTCTCAGGTTGTATTACCTAAATCCTCAGTGTAGGTTCCCTGTGTGGAAGTCCTGTGTGGACAATATAGTGAAAATCCTTCTGTGTGAAGGTGGGGACGTAGAGCAGGGTGCTAGAACCTCGAAATATATCTCAATGTTTACGTTTGATCCACTATCTCTAAACTCCCTCTCTTATATTGTGCATTGCATCATATTGTTCATATCATATATATGCTTGGGTTAGATTGTGTGCCACACTTATGTTGAACCAAGAGAGCTTTACATAGCACCTCAACTCTTATTCAGAGGAATTTAGAGGAGTTAGTCCAGAGCCTTCACCGGAAATTCGGCTACACTCTTTGGTTACACTAAATGTGTTATAATTTGTTTTTAATTCTGCATTATTTGACATTAGATTAGACGTACACCTATTCACTCCCCTCTAGGTATACTTACAATTGGTATCAGAGCCTATGCTCCTGATATTAGTTTTAACCACCTAGGAGTGAGTTCTTGGCTAGCTAATCTAGATTTGCTTTTGCATACTTATTTGTTTACACAAACTCATGGATTACCTTGCACCTCCCATGTTTGATGTTTCTAACATCGATGTGAAAGCTTAGAATGAGTATGTACCTAAAACCCTAGGTTGCATGTTTTCCTTGCCGCTACCAAGAAATCTTATCTTGGTAATCGCAAGCATATAGAGGCCAATGCACGAGCCCTTGTGGCACATAGGAGAACTTTAAGCAAAGAACATTTGTGTATGGTTTCTCATTGTGATTCCGCCTTTGCAGTGTGGAACACTTTGACCTCCTCCGCGCTACAAACGACGAAGTATGTGGAGATGGAATCTAGTGGAGAAGAATCCGAACAAGCTTGCTACATGGTCCAAGGGAATGACTCATTTGAGGTAAACTCGGATACTCAACTAGATGATGCTAGTTCTTCTTGTGATGATTATATTGATGCTGATGCATTAAATGAAGAACTTTCTATTGTTTGTGAAAACTTGCTTAAGAAGTATAAATTTTTGAAAAAGAAAACTTTTAAAATGAAAGAAGAAAATAAAGAGTTGTTTTCTAAACTTGATATGACTTTGCAAGAGAAGGTTGAGATTTCAAATGAAAGGGACTCATTGAAATCCCAACTTAAACTTGCTCTAAATGAAAACAAAATTTTAAAAAACAAAAATGATTGTAATGATGTTTTGAAGAAAAATGAGATCTTTACTTCAAACTTGATTTTACTTTAAAAGAAAATGACTCTTTGAAAAATAAAATTGCTTCAACATCAAAAGAATTGGATTTGGTCTCAAAGAAAAATAAAATTTTAAAAAATGATTTAGATTCTCATATTTACCATGCTTAACCATCTAGTATACCTATTGCATGTTCTACCTCTTCTTCTAACATTGAAAATGATATGACTATACTAAAGAAGAGTGTTGATTGTTTGGGTTCCACTTTGAGCCAATGTGCAATGAACCACACAGGGTTGGAATCCATGTTTCACAAGAAACATGCTCCTCCTATGCATGTGATTTGTCACATATTTTGCATTAATATTGTCACTTTACCACACTTGTTAGCTAATAAATTTTATTAATAAGTTGTCTTTTTCTTTGCTAAATATAGGCCCAAGTGCTTAAAGGAAAAAAGGAGAAACAAGCCCAAAAGCCCACCAAATTCTGAATTAATTCAGAATAAATTCGAAATGAAGAAATCTGGGCTAAATCTTGGCACATCAAGAGGTTGAGAAAAATCCTCCCTGAATCGAGCGATTGAAGCCAGAAAATCAAAAGTTGTTTTGTCAACGGTTGAAGTAGAAACCAGAAAACCTGACGGAGATGCGAGCCACCCTTCAAACCAGGAGAATCCCTGCCTTTGGTGTGGCCACCTGGCCACACCAAGGCCGCGGAAACGCGGCCCAAGCCGCGTTTCCGCGGCCTAACAACTTCTGTTGGGGGAGCGTTTGCTCCCCCAACCTTCCCGGGATCCTATCTTTCAGGGTTTTGGCTATAAAAAGGGGTTTCAGCAAGGAAAAAGGCAGCGAAGACTAGGATTAATTTTTGCTTTTATTTTCTTAGGATCTAGGCTCTTTGTTAGCTAGAATACAAGTTGTAATTTGTTGTTTACTTTGTAGTTCAGTTAAAAACTTGTGAGAGAGAGGACTGAGAGCTTGTACTTGATGATTGAAGTGACAGCAATACAAGAATCAAGCCACCTTTCCTTCCACTCGTATTTCGGTATGTCATGCATTATTATGTTTTCTTTGTTGTTTTCTATGGATAACTAAACGGTTTTCTGGGCTAGATATCGAACTCTCTCTTGTTTTCTTCTCTTCTGTTTTTAAAAGAAAAAGTCTGATGACTCATATGCATGCCTCATTTAAAAGCCTTTCTTTTTGAAAGTGTTCTTGAAGGCACATGAGGATGGGTATGGACAGTTGAATTCACAATTCTTTCTTGAACTTGTCTTGAATCATTTTTAATTCATTTTTGCTTCTTCGCATTTGATGTTTTAATATCTGATTCTAATTACTTCTTGAAGAAAAAAAGACTCAACTCTTCTAGCATCTTATGTGCTTTACTTAAGCTTTCTAAAAAAAAATCAACTTTAAGTTTTGCAAATGATAACTTGAGGAACTTAATATTGTAAGAAAAGAATGAACAATTGAGTAGTAAGATAGTAAGCCCAGATTTGATTTCTTATTATAAAACAACAACACAACTCTTAAGCTTTCTAAATCACCTTCTCCAAATCCTTTTCTAAAAGTTGAAATTTCTCTTTTCATCTCTTTTCCTTCCATTCTCTTTTTCCTAAAAAATGAACACAATTCTTTGTTTCTAAGCAATTCACACGACCCGTTAGCCACAAGCTACACGGTAATCTTTTAAACTCTTGATTGTTCTTTATTTTAGCAACCAATTTTTGGCGCCGTTGCCGGGGAGGGAACGGTGTAGTTATTTTAACAAGTTTTGTGTGTTGTTTCAGGGACTTGAAGATCAAGATCTAGCATTCATGCTTTGCCAAGAAGACTTGAAAATTCTGTGCCCCTATTCTCGAAAGTAAGAAACAGAATTTCAAGAAATTGCTTTGCAAATCTGAAAATTTTTTGGACTACTAAAAACTTTGTTTTGCAAGACATATTACTCGCAAAAATTTCAGTTTTTATATGTCATATTTGTGCTAGTTTTGTTATCACCATCCCTGTTTTAATCCAACAGTAATTTGAGTGATTGTGAATTGCTTAAAAAACGTTTAGACTTACATTCTAGGCATTTGTCTAATTACGTTTACTTTACAATTACTGTTGAAGAGAGCTGGAGACAAGGTATGTATGCATAGCATATAGTTTAGGAAACATTCTTGGGTGATTTTGCTTTTGAATGCTACTTTTCTATATCTTGCACACTTGCACGAATCAATTCTAAGGGCAAAACCCAAATCAAGATAAGGTGGGAAAGTCATTACCCTTCCTTAGCCCACAAACCATCTCCAAGCACGTACAACCTAAGCCTAATTAAAATTTGATAGACGTTGGCCTTAGGGACATCTCGAACTCACTAGGAGATTATCCTAAAGAGGGAAGGTGTTGGAAATTGACCCCTGTCAAATCAGTGTCAAGGAAGGGGATTGAGGGCTGAAAGCCCGAAGATTGGTGGTTATTTAATTAAGGAACGTCTTTTGACAGAAAATCTCCCACCAATCTTGCCCTGACCTGGCTGATTAGCTTGTGGTCAAGGTCTACATTCTACCTCTTGTGGACAATCAACCAGTTAGGAGTTGTCTAGGTCCAGGTTACCTTAGACTAGGCTTGGTTGATTTCTATTGTTGACTGTTGTTTGAACTTGTTGTGATTGTGTTTGTGTATGCAAGTGTGGTCGAGAGACCCTAATTCATCTAGGTTGACTAGAAACACATCACCACCTAAGTTTGAACCAAGACCAGATCTGCTAATGGCTCAATCCACATCACTGCAGGATAGGTTCTACCCGATTAGGACCTCACTTCCATCTTGCATTTCACTTCCATCGGTTGGTGAATACAATTTCGAGCTTAAGCCTCAATTCATCAACACACTCCCCAAGTTTCATGGTCTAGAGTCCGAAGATACCTACTTCTTCATAAGAGAATTTGAGGAAGCCTGTCTTATGATGAAAATCCCACACCTTGTAGACGATGCTATTAGGTTGAGATTCATCCCTTTCGCACTTAAGGACCTAGCAAAAAAGTGGCTCTACAGCTTAGCAGCCGGTTCCATCAAGTCTTGGGATGGTTTCATCAAGGTTTTCTTGAAGAAATTCTATCATATCCATAAAACCGCTCTCATTAGGAAGACGATCATGCAATTCAAGCAAGAGCCTAGTGAACCGTTCTGGAGGTACTTTGAACGCTTTAAGGACCTCCTTGTCCAATGTCCACATCATGGAATAGAGAAATGACGATAATGCCATATTCTCTATGACGGTTTAGACTATTCCACCAAAACCCTCTTAGAATGTATGTGCCAAGGGGGTTTCTTGCAGAAAGATGAAGATGAAGGATGGGATTTGTATGAAAATTTAGCTGAGAAGACCATCCAATGGGAATCTGCTAGTGAGACCTCTAAGAATCCTAACTCCATCTCTTCAAAAGGAGGTCTCCATTCCATAGAATCGTCCATCGCTAATGAGGCTAAGTTAGCTAATTTGGCTAGAAGACTAGAAGCTCTAGAAACGAAAAAACCAAGTCCAGTCAATCAAGTCAGCCCGAACCAATTTTCACCTCCGGTCTGTACTTACTGTCAAGCCATGAACCATGTGTTCGAGGAGTGCCCAGTGTTTCAGGCTCAGCAATCCTACCACGAACCGATGAATGCGGCCTTTTCAAGGCCGAACAACAATCCTTACGCACCAACGTACAATCCCGGCTGGAGAAATCACCCTAATTTCTCATGGAGCCAAAACAATAATGACCATTCACGATCCAATCATGCTAGCCACTTCCATCATGGTAATAATTCTTCCAATCATCAACCCAATTTCTCCAATTTCCATAATAATTCTCCCAACCATCCACCAAGCTTTCCGAATTATCAACAGAACTTCCCTAATCAAGCTCCACAGTCCTCCTTCCAGAATCCTCAATTAGAAAGGAGAATGACTGACTTTGAAAGAAACATGGAACGATATATGAAAAACCAAGACTCTCTCATGCAAACCATTCATAGGTTAGAGGTTCAAATGAGTCAACTAGCCAACCCACAAAATGAGAGACAAAAGGGTACCTTGCCTAGTCAGCCAGTCACCAATCCGAGGAATTCCCATCAAGCTCATTTGGCTGAGGATCCTTCATTCAATCAATGTAATGTTGTTCATACATTGAGGTCAGGAAAGAAAGTTGATAACCAAGTGTCAACACCACCCAGTCCCATTCAGCATAACCACAATCAAGCCTCCACCTCATCTAATCCAATTTCTTCCAATTCTGACGAGTCTGAAAAAGACAAGTCAGCCAGCCAAGTGCACCAGCCTATAGTACCATTTCCTAATAGGCTGAAAAAACAACAAGCAAAATCCGCACATGGACAAGATAATCGAGATGTTTAACCAAGTGAAGATAAATGTGCCACTTCTTGATGCCATCCAACAAGTTCCTTCCTATGCTAAGTTTCTTAAGGACATGTGCACCAAGAAGAGAAAGACTAATGTTCCTAAGAAGGTCTTCTTAGCCACTAATATTAGTGACCTATTTTCGGGTCCTATCCCTGTCAAGTACAAAGATCTAGGTAGCCACCATTGCCTGCACAATAGACAAGCCGAAATTAGTCGTGCACTTCTTGACTTGGGGGCAAGTATCAACTTGCTTCCATTCTCTGTTTATCAACAACTCGGGTTGGGTGACCTTAGTCCAACTCGAGTCACCATCCAACTGGCTGACCGTTCTGTTAAAGTTCCAAAAGGGGAAATTAATGATGTCCTGATCCGGGTAGGAGAATTCATATACCTGTCAATTTCATAGTTCTGGAGACACAACCTGTGTCCAACTCCAATCGTAGGGCTCAAACTCCTGTCATCCTAGGTCTACCATTCCTTGCTACTGCTAATGCCATCATTAATTGTAGGAATGGGTCTATGAGGTTAACCTTTGGGGACATGACTAGAGAAGTCAATGTCTTCAATCTAGGAAAACAACCCCGCGATATCGAGGACCAAACATTTGAGGTCAACCTAATTGAGAACTTGACGAGTGAACACGAAGAAGAATTGGAATCAGAATTGGAGAGTGACTTCGGGTTAGAGTCTGATGACTTTAATCTTGATCAGGTAGTAGATTCTGCTGTGAATTGGGCCTCAAACCCCATTTCACCAACAATGGAGCCAACAGATTTGACTAGTCCTTCTAGTGAGCCTTCCTCTTCCTTAGAATTGAAAGCCCTACCTGCGCATCTCAAGTACGCCTATCTAGGCGAACAAGAGACCTTTCCCGTCATCATTGCCTCCCATTTAAATGACGGGGAAGAAAAAGATTTGAAAGCAATTCTAAGAAAACATAAGGAAGCCATCGGGTGGACTATGACTGATATCAAGGGATTAAGTCCAACCATCGTTCAACACTGCATCCATCTCAATGAAGACGCCACACCCAAGAGAGACCCGCAGCGTAGGTTAAACCCTATAATGCAAGAGGCTGTTCATGCTGAAATTATAAAACTTTTAGACAATGGATAATTTATCCCATTTCTGATAGCCAATGGGTAGTCCTGTCCACGCGGTCCCAAAGAAAGCTGGTTTCACCATCGTGAAAAACGAGAACAAAGAGTTGGTTCAAACTCGACTTCCCACGAAGATCCGAGTTTGCATCGACTATAGGAAACTGAATGCTGCAACTCGTAAGGACCATTTTCCACTTTCCTTCATTGATCAAATGCTTGAACGTTTGGCGGGTCACGAGTATTACTGTTTCTTGGACGGTTACTCGAGCTATAACCAGATCCCTATTGCTCCTGAGGGCCAAGAAAAGACTACGTTCACATGTCCATTTGGGACATTTGCTTATCGTCGAATGCCCTTCGGCTTATGCAATGACACAGCAACGTTTCAACGTTGCATGTTGAGTCTTTTCTCTGATATGGTAGAGCGCTTCTTAGAAATCTTCATGGATGATTTCTCCATCTACGGAGATTCATTCACTCAATGTCTCCACCATCTAGAACTCATCCTCCAATGTTGTGCTGAGAAACATTTGATACTGAACTGGGAGAAATGCCACTTCATGGTGAAACATGGAATTGTCTTGGGTCATGAAATATCCAAGAAAGGAATTGAAGTGGATAGAGCCAAAATCGAGGTTATTGCTAAGCTTCCCATGCCCAAATGCGTTAAGGACATTAGATCCTTCTTAGGACACGCTGGTTTCTACCGAAGATTTATCAAGGATTTTAGCAAAATTGCTAGGCCCTTGACTAATCTGTTAGCTAAGGACGTGTCCTTCACTTTCGATGCTGAATGCATAACTTCTTGGGAGAAGCTTAAGAGTGATCTTATTTCTGCACCAATCATATCTGCACCGGATTGGTCTAAGCCATTTGAGATCATGTGCGATGCTTCTGATTTTGCCATTGGCGCTGTCTTAGGACAACGTATTGATAACAAGCAGCATGTGATCTACTACTCTAGTAGGACTCTCAATGATGCTCAACTGAACTACGCTACGACCGAGAAGGAATTCTTGGCAGTAGTGTTTGCCTTAGAGAAGTTTCGTCCTTACCTACTAGGGTCCAAAACCACCGTTTTCACCGATCATTCTGCGCTTAGGTACCTCATGATGAAGAAGGATGCCAAGGCCTGACTCATTCGTTGGATCCTCCTTCTTCAAGAATTCGATCTTGAGATTCGAGATAAGAAAGGCGTAGAAAATGTCGTTGCTGACCACCTCTCACAGTTCCCTAATTCTCCATGCAACGAATTACCCATCAATGAGGATTTTCCTGATGAACATCTCTTAGCTATCTCTAGGGAACCTTGGTTTGCTGATATAGTGAACTACTTAGTCACAAACCAAACTCCATCTCATTGGTCCACAAATGATATGCACCGGTTCTTGTCCCAAGTCTGGTATTTCTTTTGGGAGGAACCGTATCTTTTCAAGTACTATTTTGACCAAATTATTAGGAGATGCATTCCCAATGAGAAGGTTAAGAGTGTTCTGTCCTTTTGTCACGAACTTGCATGCGGTGGACACTTTGGTCCCCGCAAGACTGCTGAAAAGTGTTACAAAGTGGGTTTTATTGGCCCACTCTGTTCAAGGACGCTTATGAATATTGCAAGACGTGCCCTAGATGCCAAATGGTAGGAAGGATCTCACACCGAAATATGATGCCCCTCAACCCAATTCTAGAAATAGAACTCTTTGATGTTTGGGGCATCGACTTTATGGGTCCATTTCCTAATTCATTTGGGAACCAATACATATTGGTTTCTGTGGACTATGTGTCTAAGTGGGTAGAAGCCATTCCTTGTAAAACTAATGATAACAAGGTTGTCATAAAGTTTTTAAAAGAGAACATTTTTTCCCGCTTCGGAACCCCTCGAGCTATCATCAGTGATAATGGCACTCACTTTTGCAATAGATCTTTTGAGGCTCTTATGTGAAAGTATGCCATAACCCACAAGTTGTCCACACCTTATCATCCTCAAACCAGTGGGCAAGTTGAGGTTTCAAATAGACAAGTCAAGCTTATATTGGAGAAAACTGTGAACCAAAATCGAAAAGATTGGTCCATCAAACTTGTAGATGCTCTATGGGCTACAGGACCGCTTTCAAGACAATTCTAGGAATGTCTCCCTATAGGTTAGTCTATAGAAAACCTTGTCACTTGCCCGTTGAGTTAGAGCACCGAGCCTTATGGGCAATCAAGCAATTAAATTTCGACTTGACTAAGGCTGGTGACCTTTGAAAATTACAAATTTTCAAATTGGAGGAATTGAGAAATGAGGCCTATGAAAATGCTAGGATCACTAAAGATAGAGTCAAGATTTTCCATGACAAGCACATTATCAGAAAGACCTTTGTCCCTGGACAAAAAGTCTTACTCTATAATTCTAGGCTTCATCTTTTTCCAGAAAAATTGAAATCGAGATGGACTGGGCCATTCGTTGTCAAAAACCGTGTTTCCACACAGTGCAGTTGAGATCAGTGACCCCAAGAATGGAAATGACTTTAAGGTAAATGGTCAACTTCTTAAACCTTTCATGGAATCGGTGCCGGTAGATGAAACGGTAATGGGTCTTTTTGACCCAGTGTATCGGTAACTTTCTTCCTTTCCATGTTATTTCATGCACTTATACATTAATTTCATACATTGGGGACAATGCATGAGATAAGTGTGGGGGAGGGTTCTAACATGACTGACAAAAAAAAAATGGATATATATATATATATAAAAACTTTTTGAAAAGGGTAGACAATATTTTGATATATTTTTTGTAAGAATTTAAGTCAATTTTAAGGAATAGGAGAATCATAATTAGGATTTCTTATACTTGGTCAAAATAAGATAACTTGTTTGATTTTTAAGGTCAGGAAGAAAATTTGGGAAAGTAATTTAGTCTTGATATTTACCTTGATGACATATGCACACAAAATACACTTACACACTTAGGGTTTGAAAACAGAGACTCTTATGCCTTATAAAAAAAAAAACAAGTCTAATTATTGATTAGTTAGGTGCTTTGGCCTAAGCAAGCCTTAGTATTTATGCAAAAGATAATTAGACATGTTTGAAAAGAAAAAAATGTGTATCCTCTGATTAAGCTGGGTATTTATGCCTCATGAAGCATAAGTATTCACGCCTAAAAGGGGTACCTCGTATAAATAAAAAAAATAAAAAAATATGTGTATCCTCTGATTAAGCTGGGTATTTATGCCTCATGAAGTATAAGTATTCACGCCTAAAAGGGTTACATCGTATAAATAAAAACCTTAGTTTCGTGGCCTTATCTGCTCGAGTGTTTAAGTCCTAGGGGTGTTTTCTCACCTGGTGCCCTAAAACCGTCCGGTTTGGGTGTCACCGACTGAAAGTTCGTTATATGGGCAGATTAGAAAGCCTAATGAAATTGAGGAATAAAAGTTCACCAAAAATAATAAATATGAGGCATAGGAGTTAATGTTGAAGAACCCTTAGTAAACTTCACAGTCACGATGGTGCATACGACTCATGGTAAATTAATAGACTAGATGAGAAGTACAATTTGACTCCTTACTTTAATTGATGACATGTTTTTGAATGGAGACTAAGTTTAGGAATGAAAAATTTGATATTCCTATAACTTATAGATTACTTAAACTCTCACAAATATACTTCAAATATTTTCTCCTTTAAAAAAAAAAAAAAGACAAAATGCTTTTTGAAAATACTAACCTTTCTCTCTTTCTTTTTGGATTTTGTGGGTGTAATCCGCTGAAAACCCTCACGAGACAAAACTCGTCCTCTAGGGGTAACCTAGAGGTTTAACGGCTTGTTGCACATGCTCAGTGCAATCGAGTGACCTGCGAAAGTGGTCTAATAATTGATTCGAGTTAGTCCAATGTTTTGTTCGAGGGCGAGCAAAAGATAAGTGTGGGGGTGTGATTTGTCACATATTTTGCATTAATATTGTCACTTTACCACACTTGTTAGCTAATAAATTTTATTAATAAGTTGTCTTTTTCTTTGCTAAATATAGGCCCAAGTGCTTAAAGGAAAAAGGAGAAACAAGCCCAAAAGCCCACCAAATTCTGAATTATTTCAGAATAAATTCGAAATGAAGAAATCTGGGCTAAATCTTGGCACATCAAGAGGTTGAGAAAAATCCTCCCTGAATCGAGCGATTGAAGCCAGAAAATCAAAAGCTGTTTCGTCAACGGTTGAAGTAGAAACCAGAAAACCAGAAGGAGATTCGAGCCACCCTTCAAACCAGGAGAATCCCTGCCTTTGGTGTGGCCACCTGGCCACACCAAGGCCGCGGAAACGCGGCCCAGGCCGCGAAAACGCGGCCTAACAACTTCTGTTTGGGGAGCGTTTGCTCCCCCAACCTTCCCGGGATCCTATCTTTCAGGGTTTTGGCTATAAAAAGGGTTTCAGCAAGGAAAAAGGCAGCGAAGACTAGGATTAATTTTTGCTTTTATTTTCTTAGGATCTAGGCTCTTTGTTAGCTAGAATACAAGTTGTAATTTTGTTGTTTACTTTGTAGTTCAGTTTAAAAACTTGTGAGAGAGAGGACTGAGAGCTTGTACTTAAAGATTGAAGTGACAACAATACAAGAATCAAGCCACCTTTCCTTCCACTCGTGTTTCGGTATGTCGTGCATTATTATGTTTTCTTTGTTGTTTTCTCTGAATAACTAAACGGTTTTCATGGCTAGCTATCGAACTCTCTCTTGTTTTCTTCTCTTCTATTTTTAAAAGAAAAAGTCCCGATGACTCATATGCATGCCTCATTTAAAAGCCTTTCTTTTGAAAGTGTTCTTGAAGGCACATGAGGATGGGTATGGACAGTTGAATTCACAATTCTTTCTTGAACTTGTCTTGAATCATTTTTAATTCATTCTTGCTTCTTCGCGCTTGATGTTTTAATATCTGATTCTAATTACTTCTTGAAGAAAAAAAGACTCAACTCTTCTAACATCTTATGTGCTTTACTTAAAGCTTTCTAAAAAAAATCAACTTTAAGTTTTGCAAATGATAACTTGAGGAATTTAATATTGTAAGAGAAGAATGAACAATTGAGTAGTAAGATAGTAAGCCCAGATTTGATTTCTTATTATAAAACAACAACACAACTCTTAAGCTTTCTAAATCACCTTCTCCAAATCCTTTTCTAAAAGTTAAAATTTCTCTTTTTCATCTCTTTTCCTTCCATTCTCTTTTTCCTAAAAAACGAACACAATTCTTTGTTTCTAAACAATTCACCGAAACGCTTCTATCGCATCCCTCCTCGTGGACACGACCCGTTAGCCACAAGCTACACGGTAATCTTTTAAACTCTTGATTGTTCTTTATTTTAGCAACCAGCATGCACACAAACCACAGCATACACATGATTTGCATGTTCACACACATAGCGCTATGTATGCTCATGTGTACACATGTACACATTGTGAACGTAAGGGCCACGTTGTAAAATTTTGTTATGATAGATTCAATGATTCAAATTTTGCAAATAGATATGTTTTGGTTAGGAAAGGTGCTAACCCCCATGGACCCAATAAAGTATGGGTATCAAAAGCCATTCCTATTTTATTTGATGTAGGTGTGGGCTCTCGCTTGACGTGAGAGCATTGGTACCTTAATGATGGATGCGTTCCGAGCTAAACGGTGACAATTTTAGATGCATCACTTTCAAGGAGAGTTTGGTGGGAGGACCACCATGGTTTGGAGATATAGAGATTAGCCCTAATGATTTTGGTAACTATCTCTAACTCTTTTTTTATATTTACATGCTTTTAGATTATTGATTTTTAGCATGTCATGTTTTAAATGCTCATTGTATTAAATGTCATGAAAATTAGATTTATGACATACATGTATAGTAACTGAGATACAGCCATATTTATATGGATCCATATTTTGTGTTCTCACTATACTTTAGCTATTTTGTATATCATAGCTCCAATAGCATGTGCATTTTCATAATGATCATATTGGTTGATGTTTCATTTTATGCTTCATGTTTTGATTACATGTTTAAATGTAGTCTTTCATTAAAACTTGTTAGATACTCGTACAACTATTGAGCCACAAATTTATTATTATATCTTTGTGCTTGATTGCTCATTTGTACCCATTAGATGTACTAATATAGCCTAGTTTTGATGATTCGTACATTTTGACTTGTATTCCTATTTTTGGACATGTTTTAATGATAATGTATCTTAATTTCATGTACATGTTAATTTTGTCAAAACTATTGGATTTACATGTATACCCTTGAGTCATTTGCCTTTTATGTAAATTTTTATTATGGAGTCAAATTGTGTTTAGGATATGTATGTATACCTTTATTTTTAGACAAGATATACATATGCCTTGAAGTTTGTGATATTTTGATTAATTTTCATGATTATGCTTTTCACATGACTCTTGTACACTCACATTGCTTGATGTTTTCTCATGACCTTGTTTTCATGAGTCTTATTTGTGCTTTATATATCTTGAGTGTCAATTTTGTTTAAATTGCATGTTTCATGAAATATATGATTTGGTTCATATTTTTGAAGAATCTATAACTAGTTATTTTAAATTATCTTAAACTAGATCATATTCTTCATTTGGTAGAGTTTTCAATTGTACTAAAATTATTTTCAAACTTATTTTTGAAAACCCCTACCATCAAAGGATGGATGGATGGGCGATTATGCCTTGTATGCCTAATTGAAAATATATTTAAAAATATGCATGAATAGGGTGGTAGGTATGAGTTATACACTTGATCCTCATTATATTTTCAATTGGTATCATAATTGATATTTTTTTTTGCTGTATACTCATATGTGTTTTCTATAAATGTATGCCTCAAACTTCAAATAGTATCAATTTTGATTAGTATTTATATTTTCATACAGATATATATGTGATTTGGTTGTGATTACTATATCTTTATATCTTAAAGCACAAATTAAGTTATGCTAAGCTTGATTTAGTCCTTAATGATAATTATTTTTCAATTAGTATCTCATAACAAGCTTATGCATAGTTTTCATTAGTATTTCATAAAGGGAGAGAAAATTCATGTTTTACCTTTCAATCGGTTTTGCTTTCAATTGCTATCTTACTCTCACTCTTTATGATGAAAAATGTTATTATTTAATTGATATCTTGCTTTTCAATTGATATCCTATGCTCCCAATGAAAAATATTTTTTAAATTGGTATCTATATTGAAATGAACTATGTTTACTTAAGAATTTGGTTTTTACTTTCAATTGGTATCAATACTTACAATATATATATATTCTTATAATTGGTATCAAAATTATAAAATATTTTCAATTGGTACTAATATTTACAATTGGTATCGGTATCAAAAACATAAAATGTTTCATTTTCTTTTGGTATCAAAAGTTTATAAGATATTTTCAATTGGTATCTTAAAAATTTTGTATATTTTCAATTGGTATCATGATGATTTGATATGAACTGCTTATATGCAAGGGAAGCTTAACATCCTCTCTATACATAACTTTATTGTTTGATTTATGCAAAAAGGGAGAGAAATATTATTTATGCCCTTTATTGCTTGTTTTGAGTTTTTATTAATACCCCTTTGTTGACGAATTGACAAAAAGGGGGAGAGATATTTTGGAGTTTATATCCATGTTTAAGCATGTTTCAAAAGGGGGAGAGATATTCCTTGTTTTATTAAATATGCAGGATATGCATGTTTATTCTATTTCTTGTTTTTATATGAATTGAAAAAATTGGGAGAAAAGAATTTTGAGCCTTTTCCATATACATGTTTATTTTTTTTCCAATTGGTATCAAAGCATATATGTTTGATGTTTATTTGTGTTGACAATCATTGCATATCTTTATGTTTTTTGCTATGCAAGAGTTAAGGGGGTGCTTCTATGAAGCTTATTTTTAATCCATGCATATATAACTTCATGAGTTTTGTCATCATCAAATAGGGGGAGATTGTTGGCCCAGAGGCCTTTCACTCTAGTTTTGATGATGATTAACTCATGTAGTAATAGTTTACTAATAATCTTGTGATATTTAGTTTCAGATATTTGATCAAAATATTAGTAGGTGTTTGGCTTCAACAAAGGATTTTGGAGCTGACACATGGTGATTCAAGAGCTCGCGCGTCAAGATCGCATCTAGGACTCGGTTGGAGGCAAGCTCGTTGGATCTTGTTTGGATCGAGTCAACTTGGAGAAGGAGTTCTATAAGAAGACCTCAGTTTGTTTAGTTTAAGATTGTTTAGATCTTGTGTAAAGGTAGATAGTGTTGATATGCTCAAGTTCACACACACACAAGTTTCAGTTTTGGTTTTTGGTTTAACCAATTTTTGGATTTCATGTCAAAAACATAGATAGATATCTTTATATGTATATTGATTCCATCTATATACAATATGCTTCAAAGTTGTTTCAATATCATGTTTTTGTATTTACATGAGTTTTGGAGAAAACAGTTTTCTATTTCAAAAGTCCAAGTTTTGAAAAATATGGTTTTCGTTTTAAGGCAAAATTTTCATATCACAAAAATAGTTCAAATCGTGTGTAATATGTGTTGAATTTTAGTCTCACATATTTGTATTTCAAAGAACTTAAAAGAACTTATTTTTGTGAAATTTATGTGATTTTATGGGATTTAATTGGTAATAAAAAGATAAGTTTTTAATCCCTTAAAAAAATATTGATCTGGCCTTCTGCCGGTCAACCGGACGGTCGACCGAGACAGAAGTCGGTCGACCGGTCTGGTCGACCGATGTGCACAAATGTGCATGGCTATTTTGGCTGGAAGGCCGATCGATTGGGCCAGTCGACCGCCAGAGAGCTTCTGCTCTCTAGAAATGGCCCCGGTCGACCGACAGAGAGCCCCGGTGGCTCCACGGTCATAAAAATGACCATTAGCCTGTTGTTCGGGGTGGAACTAGCACTCAAAAATGCGTAGTTTGTAAAATCAATGTGAAAGCTCGTATGTGCTAATGTACCCTCGATACTTCCGTTATAGCATTCGCTTAACGGGTCGAATCCACAGGGAAGGGAGGCGATTGAAGCATTAACAGTTTTTATTCACGTTATTTGTTAACAATTCTTCTTTGTTAAAAGAATGAAAAAGAGAATGAAAAGGAAAAGAAAAGAAATCCAAAATGTGGTAGGTGGAGAAGGCGATGAAAACGTCGATGTCAAAACAAAATAGAAGTGGTTTGGAAAACAAGATAGGAAACGAGAAGAAGCTTGTGGTAAAGAAAATGAAAACAAAGACAAACAAAGAAGCGGTGAAAACAACAATGAAAAGATACTTTGAAAATAGTTTTTAAAGCAAGATAAAAGAAAACTCATGGCTACTAACTACTAATTGATCCACTAACCATGCTAACCTCTTATTGATAGTTGCCTCACATTTGATCCTCTGCCATCACTAATCCTTGACTTCAAGAGACGATACAAAGCATGGCACATAGATGGTTCATCACATTCAAACTTGCATCAAGAGCAAGCTAATACAAACATTAGATTATCAAACCATTAGAACAAAGCATGAAATAAGAGAGAGTTAGCTTGGTTAGCAAGTTAACAAGTTAGATGTTAGAACCCATCATCATGAGCCATCAATGGCTCTTGCAAGAACAAGGCCTTATAGAGGCTACCCGATTCATGTGGATTATCAAGTAAGTGGTTAGATGGTTAATGGTTAGTAGTTAGATTGCCATGAGAAGAAAAGTTAGCAAAGCATCATGTAGAAGATGAAGGAGATTGCATTGGAGAAGAAAGGAGGCACCTTTACATAGATTGTCACCATCTATTACATCAATCCATCTCTCTCTCTCTCTGAATCTCTCAGCCCTACTACAAGATCTAAAAACGAAATAACATAACAAAATACAAGAAATGAAGAACACCTACCTACACTACACTAAAACATAGAAACCCTAGCCTAAAAATGAAAACTGCTCGCGTTTTGGCCGAATGCAGAGGTATTTATTGGCATAGGAAGCCTCCATAAGACGAGACGGGGCCACACGTCAAAAATCAACGTGCGGCTCCGTACTATTGCGCGGAAACGCGAGAAATGCCGCGTTTCTGCTGCAATACCAGGGACTTAGGTCCCTGGTTTTTGTCAGAACGTCCCTCTGGCTTCGAGAATGATTAGGGTATATCCCAATTCTGGTAATTTCCTCCTAATATTCGTCTGACGTGCGCAAGAGTCTAGGTTCAACGTATCTTCTAAATGATCCCTTGCTTGGCCTCCAAGTAATGCGGATTTAATTACCCTAAATTGGGTTTAATTAAGCTCTTATTACACTTTTGCCCTTGAACTTTGGATTTACCTGCAATAAAGACCAAAACACGGTTCAGACCGACAATTTATTCATAAATCGGTGGGAAATGCGATATAATAACGCGTAATCGTAGACTAATCACACCCCACACTTATCTTTTGCTCGTCCCGAGCAAAACAAGAAAAGAAAAACTATGCTACATATGTTATTACACCACTTTCGCAGGTGACGCGATTGCACTGAGCATGTGCAACAAGCCGTTAAACCTCTAGGTTACCCCTAGAGGAGGAGTGTTGTCTCCTGAGGATTTTCAGCAGATTGCACCCACAAAATCCATAAAGAAAGAAGACAAATGTTAGTATTTTGAAAACGCATTTTGAAAGAGAGACAAGTTTACGAAATATTTTTGCAAAAATATAAGCGATCTAAGGTCATAAGTCCACCAAAAATCATTCTTCCTTAAACTTAGTTTCTATGCAAGATCTTGTCTTAAATTAAGGTAAGAATTTAAAATTGGATTGATTATTTTATCTTTCATAAAACCTAGATAATATGCACTTTGTGACAGTGAGGATTTCTGGGATTTCAACTCCAACCATCAAGCCATTTATTCATATATATATATATATATATATATATATATATATATATATATATATATATATATATATATATATATATATATTATTTATTTCTGTTTTCTTCCCTTAGTTTTCTTAGGCTTTCTAGTTACCCATGTAGTGAGCCTATAACCGATGACTCTCAGACCAGACGGTTTTGGGAGTCATCGGTTATAGGGCACCAGATGAGAAAACATCCCTCGAGTTTAAGGACTCGAGTAAATAAGGCCACAAAACTAAGGGGGATTATTTGTTTCTTTTACCACCGTTAGGCGTGAATAATCATGCTTCTTGAGGCATAATTATCCATCTTAATAAGTGATACCATATATTTTTTCTTTTGATTTATTTTTTTCTTTATGGCATTTTAGGTCTTTGTTTCCATCCCAAAAATGTGTAATTGTGAAGTGCATACTATCTAAGGCAAAAAAAATTCAAGATAAAATTATCTCCCCAATTTATCTTACTTAGCCTATAATTTTAAACAAGATCCATTATTTCAACTAGGTTTAAGATATCATAATTAAGGCATCCTTAATTTCTAAGATCATCTTAATTTTCTTAAAAATAGATCATGATTTTGTCTCTTATTTCAAAAAGTTTTTAAAGAAAGAGAAAATTCTTATACAAAAGGGAAGATTTCTAAAAGTATCCTAAAAGAAGTGTTAAAGAAATAAAATCTAAAAACTCTATGTTAGTAAACCCTCCCCCACACTTATCTTATGCATTGTCCTCAATGCATCGTGATATATGTATGCATGAAATAAATAGAGAGGAAAGAAAAAATCACCTCAAGGTGGTGGTTCCGGTGGCGGTCTGATTGGTCCACAAAATGCGGCCCAATCATTCTTGCGTGGAGTCTGAAGGAACCCACCAGAGACCTCAAGAATACAACCCATTAAAATAATGTATATATGTGTGATTTTTATTAACAATTTTACCCCATCTAATTTCCAAATTTTCAAAATAATTTCAGAGTCAAACTTATCAAAACCCTTGTCCCAGAATGGAATGATTGATTTGGACTCAGGAAGTACAGGAACTAATACTGACTCAGGAAAAAGACTTAAGTCAAGTAAAGGTTCGGGAGTCGAGATCAGTTCAGAAAGTGGGTCCAAATCAAGAAGATGAAGCTCAAGTCCATATTCATTTTCCTATGATGGAATGAGACTATCTAAGATTGGTGATTCAAGTTCAGGAATGACAGGTATGAGAATCAAAATTGACTCTAAAATGTTGCTCAAATTGGGTAACAAAACAAGAGTCAATAGTGATTCAGGAATTTGAATTGGATCACAAATTTGAGGATCAAAGTCACATTCCTCATTGAGTTCAATTCCACAAAATGAGAACTTGCCAATTTATCAATGGGACTTTCAAAAGTATGAAATTGGTCAAGTTCAATATGATCATCATAAATAATTGGTGATTCAATTTCACTATAGACTGGCACTGGATCCAATACTGACTCGGGAAAAGGATTGAAATCAGGTGAAGACACCGGAGTCATAATTGAATCAGGAAGTAGAATTGAATCACTAATTTAAGGTTCATGATCATATTCATGCTCAAGTTCAATTTCAGGAAAAGGATAACTTGCCAGAATGTCAATGGGATTTGAAGTGTGGACAAGTTCAAGTGGATGTGCTGAAATTGAATCTTGATGTTCAAAATGACAAGAGTCCTAGGTCATATCAATAGAGTTTGGCATAGCTGAATTGGTCAAAGGTTGATAAGATAGAGTTTCCTCATTCCTATAAATGCTAACCAATTGACTCAATTGTGTTTCCATCCTATTGACAGACTCGGCAGATGATTTTTGGAATTTTAGTGCGGACTCTTGCAAGACTTTTATCCCCTTTTCTAGATATGATGTATCTACAAGTGGTTGTTCTAGAAAATGAGTATAAGAATCTTGGTTTTGAAAATTTTGTAAAGCATGTGAGTCAAAAATATTGTGAGATTGAAGCTTGGACTCACACAAGAGTTCTTTACTCATTTCCAGGGCAGACGATTGTTCATTATGAGGAGGTGAAACAGAGTAAGACTCTTGAAAATACTGTGGAATTGGAGAGGCCTTACTTTTCTGAAGTAGTTGCTCGACCTCTTGTAAATTGGCTTCTACTCTCTTTTCGAACTCAGATTTTTCTTCAATGGGAGGTTCAGAAAAAGGAGTATAGGAAGCGAAATCGGGGAATGAATATTATGGACAAGGTGAATATGGTCGACAAGGAGGTTGAAAATTTGACTCGGGGGACGTGAATCCCCATTGACTCTGTGACGAGTTGAAATTATTTTGGAAATTATAGTCATAAGAATGTGGGTATGGGTTGTATTGATTCGGATAAGGCCAACCCGGTGTATTTGATTGGTTCATATTGTGAAAAACCGGGTTGGAATTATCCGAAACAAATGGGGTTGGTGTGAAATATGAATTCATGTTAGGATTGAAAGAATTGTTATTGTTGAATTCCATTTCACAAACAATCACAAACAAAAAAGAAAAATCAAACAACAAACAAAAAGAAAAAAAAATCAAAACCAAGCCTATATTAAGGTTGACCTAGACCTAGACGACTCCTAACTTGTCGATTACCCGGGGGAGGTTGTTGCTTGAATCCAACCACAAGCTAATCGGCTAGGTAGGGGCAAAATACGGTGGGAGGTATCCGTGCATTAGCAACGGTCCTTAATTACGCCAAACCACGGTATCTTCGAGGCGTAACCTCTTAATCCCCAACCTTAGACACTGATTTCACAAGAGTAAGATTCAAAACAAGTTCCACCCTCGGTCAATCTCTTAATGAGTCCGAGATGTCCCTAGGGGCCAACGTCTATCAATTTTTATTAGGGCTTGGGTTATGTGAGTGGGGAGGTGATTTTTGAGCTAAGAAAGGGTGATGAAATCCCACCTTATCTTTTTTGGGTTTTTCCCTTAAGTTTAATTTCATGCAAGTGTGCAATATAGACAAGAATATAACATAAAACAATAAATCACCCACGTGTTTGTCCTATGCTATATGCAATGCCATATGTACATCTCCATCCAGATCACAACAATAGAACAAAATATAGTATATTGGAATTGAATTGACACGTGCCTAAATGCAAATGTCTAAAACCATTTTAAAAGCGTCCAAATACTGTATTTTAGTTCTTTTATTCATTATGGTGTGTAGGCAATCAAAGCAGAAAAATAGCAGAACAAATCCACTAGCTATTACAAGATACACATTCCAGCACAACAAGATACACAAATATTGCACAATGGCCGCGTTTGCACGGCAAATGTCGCGTTTGCGTGGCTGTTCTTTAGAAGTTGGGGCCCTGCTTTCAAGAGCAGGGAGATGCAAAGCTAGTTTATGTTCTGCAATATTAAGCACCTGTAAAGAATGTCCTGCACACCAAAACAGAGAAGACAATGTTAACAAAAACGTGAAATCAAAACCATTCCCTTCCCCGGCAACGGCGCCAAAAATTTTGTTCGGGGCGGAACTAACACTCAAAAATGCGTAGTTTGTAAAATCAATGTGAAGGCTCGTATGTGCTAATGTACCCTCGATACTTCTGTTATAGCATTGGCTTAACGGGTCGAATCCACAGGGAAGGGGGGCGATAGAAGCATTAACAATTTTTATTCACGTTATTTGTTAACAATTCTTCTTTGTTAAAAGAATGAAAAAGAGAATGAAAAGGAAAAGAAAAGAAATCCAGAATGTGGTAGGTGGAGAAGGCGATGAAAACGTCGATGTCAAAACAAAATAGAAGTTGTTTGGAAAACAAAATAGGAAAGGAAAAGAAGCTTGTGGTAAAGAAAATGAAAACAAAGACAAACAAAGAAGCGGTGAAAACAACAATGAAAAGATACTTTGAAAATAGTTTTTAAAGCAAGATAAAAGAAAACTCATGGCTACTAACTACTAATTGATCCACTAACCATGCTAACCTCTTATTGATAGTTGCCTCACATTTGATCCTCGGCCATCACTAATCCTTGACGTCAAGAGACGATACAAAGCATGGCACATAGATGGTTCATCACATTAAAAGTTGTATCAAGAGCAAGCTAATACAAACATTATATCATCAAACCATTAGAAGGAAGCATGAAATAAGAGAGAGTTAGCTTGGTTAGCAAGTTAGCAAGTTAGATGTTAGAACCCATCATCATGAGCCATCAATGGCTCTTGCAAGAACAAGGCCTTATAGAGGCTACCCGATTCATGTGAATTATCAAGTGGTTAGATGGTTAGTGGTTAGTAATTAGATTGCCATGAGAAGAAAAGTTAGCAAAGCATCATGTAGAAGATGAAGGAGATTACATTGGAGAAGAAAGGAGGCACCTTTACATAGACTGTCACCATCTATTACATCAATCCCCCCTCTCTCTATGAATCTCTCAACCCTACTACAAGATCTAAAAATAAAATAACATAACAAAATACAAGAAATGAAGAACACCAACCTACACTACACTAAAACATAGAAACCCTAGCCTAAAAATGAAAACTGCTCGCGTTTTGGCCGAATGCAGAGGTATTTATAGGCATAGGAAGCCTCCAGAAGACGAGACGGGGCCACGCGTCAAAAATCGACACGTGGCTCCGTACTATTGCCACGATAACGCGGGAATTGCCGCGTTTCTGTGGCAATACCAGGGACTTAGGTCCCTGGTTTTTGTCAGAACGTCCCTCTGGCTTTGAGAATGATCAGGGTATATCCCAATTCTGGTAATATCCTCCGAATATTCGTCTGACGTGCGCAAGAGTCTAGGTTCAACGTATCTTCTAGATGATCCCTTGCTTGGCCTTCAAGTAATACGGATTTAATTACCCTAAATTGGGTTTAATTAAGCTCTTATTACACCTTTGCCCTTGAACTTTGGATTTACCTGCAATAAAGACCAAAGCATGGTTCAGACCGACAATTTATTCATAAATCGGTGGGAAATACGATATAATAATGCGTAATCATAGACTAATCACCTGTCGACCGCCAGGTCGACTGGAAGGGCAATTCTGCCCTTTACTGCTTCCAACAGGTAGATTTTTGAGAGGGTATAAATACCCATCTTTTGAGCTGGTTTCGAACAAGTTTTTCAAGAGAAAAAATTCTCATCTTCTTAAATGTTTTAGCAACAAGTTTTTAAAGAGTTTTTTGGTTCAAAAGATCTATCTTTATTTGTTTTAAAGGGTTGAAAAAATCAAGAAAAGGAGAAGTCTTTGGGAGTTTTTTTGATCTTCATTTATATTTCAATCTAGAGTTTTTTCCAAAAGTTTTTCTTTGTGATTTTGATTTCCAAACTCTTTATTTTCTCATACTTGAGCTATTATATCTATCCTATCTATTAGGATTTTTTTAGTGAGAAAATTTATTTGTGATTTTTTGAAACCACCAAGTGTTGTAAACCCTTTCCTTTGCTTTGGCTTTAAGCCTTTCCCTCTAAGTATAGAGGAGGTTATGCATTGGGTTCTTAGTATCCCTCTAAGTGTAGAGGTGATTGAGTTTGTTAGTATCCCTCTAATTATAGAGGTGATTGTGGTTGTTTGTTTTTGAGCCTTATCCCTCTTGTGAGAGGTTGATCTTGTGTTGGCCTTGTGCCTTGCCTCTTGTGAAGAGGTTGTATTTGTTGGAGAGAGGAGTTGTGTACTCCCAGGTTGTATTACCCAAATCCTCAGTGGAGGTTCCCTGTGTCGAAAGTCCTGTGTGGACGATATACTGAAAATTCTTCTGTGTGAAGGTGGGGACGTAGAGCAGGGTGCTCAAACCTCGAAACATATCTCAGTGTTTGCGTTTGATCCACTATCTCTAAACTCTCTCTTATATTGTGCATTGCGTCATATTGTTAATATCATATATATACTTGGGTTTGATTGTGTGTCACACTTGTGTTGAACCAAGAGAGCTTTACATAGCACCTCAACTCTTATTCAGAGGAATTTAGAGGAGTTAGTCCAGAGCCCTTCACCGGGAATTCGGCTACACTCTTTGGTTACACTAAGTGCGTTGTAATTTGTTTTTAATTCCACATTATTTGTCATTAGATTAGCCGTACACCTATTCACCCTCCTCTTGGTGTACTTACTAGTTAGCCATGCGTTTTTACTATCTAGAAAAATCACTTTTACAAACCACCGAATCATTCTAAAATAATTTTTGAAACCAACTTGTTTTCATTTTTCAAATTCTTTATTTGAAACAAAGAACTTTCTCTTTTCTTGTATAAAGAAGCCGCATCAAGCTTTCATCGCTCTCCCTCCTTGTGGATACGACCCGTAGAGCCACTTTGGTACTACGGAAGAATCGCAAAAGCAGTAACATCGACCCACATTCCTTTACCTATTTTTGTGCTTGCTTTTTGCCGATCACCGACCATATAGTCTGCTCTCTGGTTCTGACCTCGATCGACTAGGCAGTCGACCGACAGGCATGTTGCCTTAGGGCGGTCAACTGAGCAGTCGACCGGTAACCCTAATAGTCAGTATTACTGTTGATCACTCGACTGGGCGGTCGATTGATAAGCCATTCTGGTCTGGTTTCGGACCCCAACGGCTATATTTTCAAGGCCCTATAAATATGGGTCCTTGAGGCCTGTTTTAGACATGAATTTCAAGAGCTAAATTTCTCTACTTCTGTAGTGTTTTCAGCAAAGTTTTCAAAAGAGTTTTGGGGCAAAATTCTCTATTTTTATTTGTTTTCAATGTTTTTGGAAAAACAAAGAAAAACTAGATTTGGGAAATTTGTTTTGTTCTTCATTTTAGATATTTATCAAGAAGTTTTTTTTCCAAGTGTTTTCTTTCTTATTTCTTTTCCAGTACTCTTTATTTTCTCACATACTTGAGCTATCATCTCAAATCTATCTTTAGGATCTTGCTTTTCTGAGAAAAATTGTTTGTGGTCTTTTAAGATCACCAAGTGTTGTTTGTGATTATTGGATCACCAATGTTGTAATCTTTTCTTTGCTTTGACTTTGTGCCATCCCTCTTGTGTAATGGTATTTATATTTGAAAGAAAGAGAAGAGTTGTGTACTCTCGCTGTTGTATTTGTAATTTCTCGGTGGAGGTCCCTTTATGGAAGGTCCTGTGTGAATAAAATAGAAATTCTTTTGTGTGAAGGCGGGGACGTAGAACAGTGGCTCAAACCTCGAAACATATCTCTGTATTTGCGTTTGATCTACTTTCTCTCAACTCTCTCTCTTTTATATCTTTCATTGTTATCAATGTTATATATACATTCTAGATATAGTTTGTGTGCCTACACTTGTGTTGAATCAAGAGAGCTATTATAGCACCTCAACTCGTAATTCAAAGTAATCATGAGGAGTAGATCCAGAGCCATTCACAGGAAATTCAGACTCACTCTTGGTTACACATAGTGTGTTAGCAATTAATTTTTAAATTCTGCATCATTTGTCCTAAATTAGCTTGTACACCTATTCACCCCCATCTAGGTGTACTTTCAACCTTATTTTGTATCGGGTTATGCCCTTAAATCTGATTCGTGCAAGTGTACAATATAGACAAGAATAACACAAAAAGCGAGTAAATCACCCGCGTGTTTGTCCTATGCTATATACAATGCCATATGTATATCTCAGTCCAGATCACAACAACAGAACAAAATACAATATATTAGAATTAAATACGCACGTGCCTAAAATGCAAATGTATAAACCATATTAAAAGCTTCCAATTACTAATTTTAGTTCTTAATTATTGCTGTGTGTAGGCAATCAAAGAAGAAAACAGATAGCAGAATACATCATAACATGATATTTTGAACAACCCTGCAAAATTTGAAAATTAGTGCCCAAAAATTTGTCGCGTTTTTGTGGCTATCCTAGGCTTTCCGCGGTAATCATATGTAAGGAGGGTCCCTGCTTTCAAGAGTAGGGAGATGCAAGCAAGTGAAAAGTTCTGCAATATTCAGTTTCTGCGAAAATTAACCTGCACACAAAAACAGAGAAGAAAATATTAACAAAAATAAGAGTTAAACCATTCCCATCCCCGACAATGGCACCAAAATTTTGACCGGGGTAAAACTAACACTTGAAAATGTGTATTTTGAAATCAGTGCAAAAATGTGCGTGCTTTGGCTTCCTCGATACTTCCGTTATAGCATGATGGCTATATGGGTCGAATGCACAGGGACGGAAGGCGATAGAAGCATTAACAGTTCGTTCACGTGTATGCTAACAAGTTCTTCTTTGTTAAAGAAAGAGAAAAAGAAAAAGAAAAAAAATTAGAAGTGATTGGTGGAGAAGGCGACGAAAACTACTATGTAAAAATAAAAGAGAAGTGGTTGTGGAATCGGTAAATCAAAAGAAAGAAAATAGAAATCAAGTAAAAAGTGAAGTGATTTAGAAAGTGGGTTTAAAAATAAAATAGAAAAGAAGATGAAACTTGTTGTGAAGAAGATGAAAATAATAGTGAACTAAGAAGGTGGTGAAAATAATGATAAAAAAATGATAAAAGAGTTTTGAAATCGATTTTTAAAATAAAGTAAAGAAAAGAAGGAAAACGCTGAAAGAAAACTCATGGCTATTAACTACTAATTGCTCCAATAACATGCTTAGCTCTTAGTAATAGTTGCCTCATATGTATTGATCGGTCCCTGATATTGTAAATTATTATCATATTCTTGTACTTATTATATAACAAACTCTACTTTTAATCCAAATTACTATTTAATTTATATGCAGGCCCATGGCTAAAGGAAATGAAAGAGAAACGAGTCCAAAGCCCATCAAAATTCTAATTTAATGTAGAAATAATTTTGAACTTAAAAATCAGGGCAGATCAAAGCAAATCAGAGAAGTTGAAAACCAGTTAAAACAAATCTTCCAAAATCAATCGGTTAAAGCCAATGATCAAAGGTCGTTTCTTCACAATTCTAGACCTAAACGAAAAATTCAGCTGAAGATAAAGTCAGATCGCGAAACCAGGAGGCACCACCCCCGGGTGTGGCCACCTGGCCACACCTAGGCCGTGAAAATGTAGCTTTGGCTACGTTTCTGTGGCATAGTTAAGGTTGTTGGGGAGCGTTTGCTCCCCTATCTTCGTACGCTCTCCTCTGTTGGGTTTTGCCAATAAATACTGGGTTTTCAAAGCGTATAAGGGACGATGATGCAGAGATAGAATTTAGTCTATTTTTTCATTCTTTTTAGTATAGCTTTTTATTTTTCTTTTTATGTAATTTTTAGTTTTTATTTATGTAATTCAGAGGAGATTAGAGTTTCATAGGAGAATGAGAATGAAGTTTGTGCTGAGAGTGACACTGGTGTAAGTTGTTCTTCTTTTCTCTTATTGTTATAAAATCGAATCTATAGTTACCTTTTTATGTACTTCATTTTGTCTTCTTCTTCTTCTTTTCTACTTCTCTCTTTCTTGTACCAATTGCTATCCAAGTGAGTCTTATAGCATAGAAAGAGCCTTGCTTTTGCAAGTACCACTGATAGTTCATGACGATTAATTTTAGTCTCAGTCTGTATCATTTCATGCTTGTTTTGTCTTGATAATGTAATGTGAAAGAGACGAGAATCAACTCTTATGGGATATGCGTTGCTTGCCTCCACTTCAAGGTAACATCGTCGCCAAAGATTCAAGGTAAGCTTTCGGTCAAAGGAGGTAAGTAATTATTTTTAATTTCTTTCTTTTAACTTTTAGTGTAAATTACCAACACTAAAATTTTCCAAATCTCTTTCACTCTTTTTAAATTTCTTTGTACATATCACTTCTATTTTCTCCACCTTCTCACATCCCACCACTTTCTTCCTAACTTAACTTTAACTCCATTTTTCTCTCTTCCTTTTAAGAACTAAAAGAAGAATTTTAACCATTAATTGTAGCATAAAAGAGAACTTGCTTAAAAAGCTTCCATCGCTAGTCTCTCCTTGTGGATCACAACCCGCATAGCCACTTGCTATCGCCATAGAATTGAGCACATGCACTCTTTATTTAAAAGTTTTGAAATTCTGTATTTTTGTGTGCAGGTTTAAACTCAATTAAATTTTGGCACCGTTATCGGGGAGGGACAGTAAGTTATTCTCTTTTTAGATTTACATTTTTGGTTAACTTTCTTCTTTATTTTTGGTGTACGATTTAACAACAAGAAATTTTTGCTACAATGGACATATAAGTGGCCCTGGACTCTGCTCAAGAAAGCAGAGCCCAGAAGCCCTCAGATTTGCCACATTCTTATGGCAATCTGAGTGAACTACTAACCTGTATTTTCTACAGGTTCGCTGAATTGCATAGTTTAATATCGGTAGTATTTATCTTCTTGTTTGACTCACTGTATATATATTTATAACACAACTGTAAAAAGTTAATTGTAAATGCTAAAAATGATTTAGACTTTTCATTTAGGCACGTGTCTATTTCATTACATTTTTTATTTACTGTTGAAGAGTGCTGGAGTCAAGGTATGTGTGCATGGCATTTAGTATAAGGTTCATTCTTGTATGAAATATTGCTTGAGTGTTACTTTTTTCTATATACTTGTACACTGCAATAAATTGATTTAAGGGCTTTTCCTATAAACAAGATAAGGTGGGAAAGTCATTACCCTCCCTTAGCCCACAAACAATCTCCTCACTTACTAACCCAAGCCTAATAAAAATTGAGTAAACGTTGGCCCTGGGGACATCTCAGACTCAAATAGGAGACTGACTTAAGGGGGAAGTTGATTTGAATTTGACTCTTGCCAAATCATGACTAAGGTTGGGGATTGAGGGGCGAAACCCCGAAGGCTGGTGATTTGGCTGAATTTGGCCCGTCGCTTTTGCGCGGATACCTCCTACCAATCTTGTCCTTACCTGGCTGATTAACTTGTGGTCAGATTCGACAATATACTCCCGTGGACAGTCTAACCAGTTAGGAATCGTCTAGGTCTATGGTTTACCCTAACTTAGGTTAGATTTTTTTTTATTTGTTTGTTTTTCTTTGTCTATGTTTGACATTTCTTGTGTGATATGGCTTATAACAACAATTTTTTCAATTTTAATGGTAATCCATATTACACTTCAACCTCTTTTTCAGATATTACCAACCCGACATATCATAACTTTAACCTACCTAGTGTGCCAGATTGGTCTTATCCGAATCAATATAACCCATGCCCCCAATCTTATGACCATAACTTCTAAAATAATTTCAACTCTTCACAGAGTCAATGGGGATTCACCTCTCCCATGTCCAATTTTCAACCAACTTGTTCTCCTTATCCACCTTATTTACGATATTTTCAAGATTCATACTTAGTTCCACTAGTTCAAAATAGAAGAGCTTCAATCTTGAAAATGAGTATGCGTGAGTCTAAGCTACAATCACAAAATCTGATGGACTCACAATTTCACCACCAATTCCAAAACAAAACTGCATCTTTTCAAGTCCACTCGCAACAAAACGATGAACCACTATGAAAAGATGCTTGAAGCCATGACTCAGGCTCAAATCGCTCGTAATCATGACATAGATCTAATGGTCCAAACTCTCCATTCTCACCGTTTGACCATTTCTGATGTCGCTAACCATTCTGTTAGAGCCAAAGAATCATGTTGTTTTGAAAAACAAGATTCCATTTCAGCAAACCCATTTGAACTTGCCCAAACTCCAAAATTTGAAAATCACATTGACATTTTGGTCCCTTTCCTGAAATTGAACTTGAGAATGAATATGATCCTGAACCTTAACTTAGTGATTTAATTCTACTTCCTGATTCAATAATGACTCCGATGTCTTCACCTGATTTCAATCTTTTTCCCGAGTCAACATTGGATCCTGTGCTAATTCATCATGAAATTGAATCGCAAATCTTTTAGGATCATCATATTGAACTTGACCAATTTAATACTTTTGAAAGTCCCATTGACAAATTGGCAAGTTCTCATTTTTATGAAATTGAACTCAATGAGAAATGTGACCTAGATTCTCAAATTTGTGATCCAGTTCAAATTTCTGAATCAATATTGACTCTTATTTGTAGGCTGTCTAAAAATCACCAAGACAAGCCACCAAAACGTAGAGATCCAAGATCCAGGCGCAAGGCTAAATGTGACAATCAAGACGCAAAAGTCCAAACCCGCGTCTCCGCATCAAGGCGCGTTGGCTCAACGCCCGCGTCTCCGCATCAAGGCGCGTTGGCTCAACGCCCGCGTCTCAGCATCAAGGCGCGTTGGCTCAACGCCCGCGTCTCCGCATCAAGGCGCGTTGGCTCAACGCCCGCGTCTCAGCATCAAGGCGCGTTGGCTCAACGCCCGCGTCTCAGCATCAAGGCGCGTTGGCTCAACGCCCGCGTCTCAGCAACAAGGTGCCCCCACCTTGGTTGTAACCACCCCGATTATGGCGCCATCCACCGCCCATGTAGCGGGGAAGTTGGCCCTCATTGTGGAGCACTTTTAGGGGGCACGATCACCCCCTAAAAACCCTATAAATAGTCCCGTCACTATGGAAGAGGGGGCGGATTTTCGATAAAAGAAAAAGGAGAGATCACCAACAGAGAGAGAGAGAGCTCGACTCTTCAAGCCAGCTTGCTGCGTACAAGTTGCTCTTCGCCTACCTTCTCTTTTAGAGTTTTGGTGGACGGGGCTGAGTTACTCCTTCTACCTACCAAGGAGAAGATCCCTCAACGGTTACTGACGGTCATCTCGTCAACGGAGAACAAGATTCACTCTCCACCGCCACACGAAGAACCCAGCACTAAACAAAGGGGGAATTCAAGATTCAATATTCTCCCTCCCTTGTAACCGGAAGATTAGCCTGTTGTAATTTTTCATCTGATTCAAGGAAAAGTTGCTCCAGTCCGCTTTCACAGTTTTCCGCGTCCAACAAGAGATGGCGACTCCGCTGGGGAATACGTTTGTCACTGACGAACAAGTCGTGGCGCAGGATGATCTCCTCCGTAGGGGGAAAATGGTCGAGACACTTGTTGTGGAGTTCGACCAAGCGAAGTATGAAGAGTTTCTCTCTTATGGCTCCAAGAGCCCAAAGACCCGCGTCTGTCGCAGGGTCTCGGCGGGGAATTGCCCCGAAGCCCGACCTGAAGCTCTCTTGGGCGCCGCTGCTGTTGCCCACTGTGCCCAGCAAAGTTCACGCGTCAACGCCTCTCAGAAGGCCCGCGCGATCCCAAGCACAATTGCTGTTGCGACCAACTCCGGCACACAGAAAACCCGTGTCAACGTCTCTCAGGAGACCCGCGTGGTTAAACTCCCTGATATTCAACATCAGGATGTTGTTGGTTTCTCTCCACCTCCTCGACGCAACCGGAATGCTGAGCGTCGACAGAGGAGACGTGCGCGTCAACTGCAAGTTGGAACCGTTGGTTGTCCAACTGAAGCTGGACGCGACGTACAGTCTTGCGCCTTGCCCGCGTCACGTCCAGTACGTGAAATCCGCGTTTGGCGGCCCAAGCGCGCAACTCCTCAAGTTGAGTCCTCTGAGGACCAACTTACCAAACGCCAGAATGAAGCTTCTCGTCAAACGCAAGAAGCACGCGCCCAGAGACGAGGCGCCCTGCAGCCCACTCTCTCTCGAGCGCCTCTACCCGGACGCACCAAACAGCAACGCGAGACCCGCGTCTCATCTCAACAGAGACGCCGGACGCACGTTCCACAGCCGAGACGCAGAAACCGCGTCTCTGAAGTCTGCGTCCAGACTGCACAGCGCATGGATGCCTCCCGTCTTCAACGTTGCGAGGCTAATCCTTTCAATCCCCCTCCTATGGATTTGAGGGATTACTTGACGAAGAAAAGAAGTGCCAATCAGGTCACTTCATCATGCTGCTGCCAACGGCTCATCTCCATGTTCTCAGAGTGCCGTTGCGAATCAGGCGTACACTAGCAGTCTTTGGTCAGACAGCTGACTCTGATTCCTCCGTCAGCTAAAAGAAGACGCTCGCACAGAAGGAGAACCTTCTCTGACGTTGAGTACCCCGAGCTCACTGCAAATATGACAAGCAGGAGCAAGGGAAAACAAATTGCAGTCGGCTCAGATGACTCTGAGTCTGACTCTGAACCGGAAGGGGTGTATCGACACACTCGCACCCGGACGGGGGCCATTCCCCCAATTAACTATAATGCCTTAGCCCACGGCGTTAGAGTGAATGATTCCCACTCCGCCGTAGTGGAATCAGGGGCTTCGAACTCTTCCGTCGAGAAGGAGACCTCTGCCTACATGACAGGCACTCCTGAGGAGACGGCAAGACGTATAGAGCAGGTCCAGAAAGCACAAATGGACATGATTATTTCTCAGCAGGCGTCGATTGACTCCCTCAAGCAGGCGATTGCACAACTGCTGGAAGACAGGAGGAAATCTCCTCCTAGGAGGTCAAAGGGCAAAGGGAGAAAGGGAGGAAGCTCATCTTCCGAACCTTCTGAAGAGAGGCAGCAATCTACCTCCAGTTCGTCCAAACCCTCGTCGCAAGTAAAAGGCGACCAAGACCCAGAGAAGGCTCATGCTAAAAGGATGAGTCAATTGGAGGAACGCCTCAATGCCCTTGCCAGTCGCAAAGACCTCCAAGAAGTTGGAGTGGTCCGGCCCTATCCAGCTGAGTGGGATCTAGTCCCGTACCCTCCTAAGTTCAAGGCTCCAACCCTCCAAGCCTTCGATGGGAAGGGGTCCCCTAATCAGCACATCTACTACTTCAAATCCCAAACCGGGAATGTAGTAGATAATGACGCCATCCTGGCGCGACTATTCATCGGCACCCTAAAAGGGTTGGCCTTTGAGTGGTTCATGAAACTCCCGGAAGGTTCTATTAAGAACTGGGGCGACTTGGAGAAGCTGTTCTTAACACGCTTCTTCGAAGATGACTCCGAGGTCACAATGCCCACCCTGTTAGCTACGAGACAGCGAAAGGGAGAGTCCGTCAAATCTTTCGTGGAGAGATTTCGGAACGTGGCACTCCAGTGTCCAAGCGGTATGACCCAGGCCACCCTGGTGGAAACGTGCCGCCACAACCTCCAAACCTCACTCCTTGCTCAAATAGGAGTTGCTGAAAGCCGCACCTGGAAACAATTAGTCCAACAAGGTGAACAGGCTGAGGAGATTGTTGCCCGCGTCAGGGCAGAAGAAGGCAAGCCTAGGCCGGAAAGGTCGACTAGGCGAGCGCCAGACACCTCCCTCCAGACGAAGCGGAAGGATAATTTGGCGACGGAGACCAAATCTCCTACCAAACCTCAACCAGCCAAGGCGAGTGGCTCTTCAAGCCAACCCCGCGCCAACAAGCAGTATTCCTTCAAGGAGGAACATGTCGATTCGCTCTTCAAGCTACTCAACAAGAGCAACCGACTGAAGCTCCCTGAAATTAGGCGCCCGGAGGAAGTCGGCAAGACCGACAACCCCAACTACTGCATGTATCACAGGATGTTGGGACATCCTACCAAAATCTGCTACATCTTCAAGGATGTCCTTCAAGCTCTGATTGACGCGGAAGTGTTAAAACTCCGACCAGAGCAGAAGAAGGTGACGGCCAATGTGACGTCAGCTCTCCAGTTCGGAAGACAACCCCCAACGCCTGCGGGGGTGATCCCTATTCCAAGAGGAGAACTGAGAATAGTCAACACAGACCCTCACCAGCAGCAGGAGAAGGGCTTGGTACCCGTCCCTACGCCTCAAGGGGAAATTATGTGGGTCCACCCTAACCTAGTAGACAGCCAGCAGTGGACTACTGTAACCAACAGGAAGTCCAAAGGCAAGGCAAAAGCTTCGTCCTGCCATGTGGTATGTGCTTCCTCCCGAGAAGCAGAGGATGATGTTCCCTCACTGACTGATTCAGAAGAGGAAACAATAGTCTTGGCCGCAGAGCCCAACCAACCAATGACGGGGACTCGTTCAGGACAGCCCTACTTGAAGCAGTACGGCGAAATGGCGGCAAACCCTCCACAACCGGCTGCAGAGCCAACTAGGCCCTCCACAAAGCCACCAGTGGAGAAACAAATAGAGACTCGATTCTCTCGAGCCCTTCGAAGAGGCATCGCGGAAGGATCTTCGGCACCTTACCGCTTTGATGCCCTGGCTCAGCTGGCCAATATACCGGCACGCATTACCTTGTATGAACTTCTTAGACTATCAAAGTCGACCAGGGAAGCTCTGCAAGAAGCTCTGGCAAATGCTGAGGTCTTCATGACCCAGGTGCCGAAAGAAGAAGATGTAGAGGATTGCCTCCACACCTCCCAGAATACCCCCTGCATCACCTTCACGGCAAATGATATGCAGGTGAAAGGGAAGCATGATCGACCCCTGTACTTCACAGGTTATATCGGATCATCTGAGGTGAACCGCATTCAGGTAGATCCATGGTCTGCATTGAGCATCATGCCCCGCCGAGTCATGCAACACCTCGGCATCCCTACCCACCGTCTGAGCCCTACACAGACGACCATCTACGGGTTCAATGCCAACGGCACCCGTCCGATGGGGAAAATCAAGCTCAAGTGCCAGATTGGGAGCCTCAAGTCGGAGGTGACGTGCTACGTCATCGATGCCGACACTTCCTACAATCTGCTGCTGGGACGACCATGGATTCACCGCAACTCCATCGTTCCCTCCACTCTTCACCAAGTCATGAAATACATTGACGCGAGTGGGAAGGTGCAAACGTTGGTTGCCGAAAGGTATCCGTTTAAGGGGGTCGAAAATTATTTCACGGACTCCCTCCTATATCAGGATCCGGTGGATGAAACCCCGCAACTGGAAGTGCCAGACCCTGGTAATGAGGCTGACTCTGAGCCCGAGCAAGAGGAGTGCCTGTGGAAGTTGGAACCACTTGTAAAGAGCACTAATAAGCTCGATGTTGATAATACCACCGACGATGCAGGCGGTTGGTATATTAATGAGAATTTAGACTTTGAGTATTTTTCTGCGTGTGCATCCGATTCAATACCGTCGGATACTAGTACCGACGTAGACGATGACATCTGGTCGGCAATAGATGCTTTGACATCATTGCATGTACCAGTAAAATCATCTTTCGGGACATACCAGGATAATGGTAATGCGCAGGAATCTATATTCATGGTTCCGACAAGAAGGAAAGGCCAAAAACCAATCCTTTTTGGGCGAATCTCGTCTGAAACAACGCCCCGCGAAGATTCGGAAATTGAGGAGGAATCCCCTCAGCTCAGTCATTATGAACCAAAAGCGCTCAAAATGATGAAGTGCATGGGGTACGATCTAACCAACAAGCCTGGGTTGAACTTCGGCAAAGGAAGGAGAACGCTACTTCGATCCTTTGTGCCAAAAGGGAAGGCCCCCGATTATTATCATCGGACGCGCAGGGGGTTGGGCTATGTATCAACTCCAATCCCATCAGCCTCCGGTTCTCAAGAATCATCGAACAACGATTACTCTTCAGACACATCATCTTGGGAGTCAGATGCCAGTGTCGGCAACATCTTCAAGGAACTTTCAGTGAACATGGTTTCGACAAGCCACCTGGAAGATGGAAATGAAGAAATGATCCAATCCGATACAGATCCATGGATTAAACATTTAAATGCTCTTTGGGATACCCGCTTTGAACAGCGTGAGCCACCCACAGAAGACAAGGTTGTTCAGATCAACCTAGGAGATGAGGCCAACCCCAAGCCCATCTTCATAAGTGACGGCCTGTCACCATCGGAGAAGAAGGATCTAATATCTCTTGTACAAGAATATATAGACGTCTTCGCCTGGAATTATGAGGACATGCCAGGACTTGATCCTCAAGTGGCCATGCACCGCCTCAACATCAATCCGGACGTAAAACCTGTCAAACAACAGCAGCGACGGTTTCGCCCAGAAATAATGGAGGCAATTCAATCAGAAGTCAGAAAACTTATTGATTCTGGCTTCATCAGGGAAGAACAGCATCCCGACTGGGTAGCCAACATCGTCCCCGTTTCCAAGAAGAACGGGAAGATCAGGATCTGCATCGACTTCTGTGATCTAAACGAGGCCTGCCCCAAGGACGAATTCCCATTGCCAATCACAGATGTCATGATTGACAATACTTGTGGATTCGAACGAATGTCCTTGATGGACGGATTCTCAGGATACAATCAAATCAAAATGTATCCTGATGACGAAAAGCATACCTCCTTCAGGACACCCCTAGGAGTGTATTGCTACACCGTCATGCCCTTCGGACTGAAGAATGCAGGGGCAACATATCAAAGGGCCATGAATGCCATTTTTCATCAGCAAATACGCAAAACGGTGGAATGTTATGTTGATGACATCGCGGTAAAAAGCCGCACTAAAGGTGATCACATAGCGGACTTGAAGTTGGTCTTTGACATCATGCGAGCTCATCAATTGAAGATGAATCCCACAAAGTCCTTCCTGGGGGTAGCCAGTGGCAAATTCTTAGGATTTATTGTAACCTCCACCGGAATCCATTTGGACCCGGAAAAGATCCGCGCTATCCAGGAGATGCAACCCCCGAAAAGCCTCAAGGAGCTCAGGGGATTACAAGGACGATTGGCGTACATCCGCAGGTTCATCTCAAACCTCTCCGGAAGATGCCAGCCCTTCGCTAAATTGATGAAGAAGGGTGTCTCGTTCATTTGGGATGACGCTTGCCAACAAGCATTCGAGGAAATCAAGCAATACCTCACCCAACCACCAGTCCTTGCAGCTCCAGTATCCGGAAAGCCGTTTCTGGTGTATGTCCGAGCAATGGATCATTCTTTGGGAGCTCTACTAGCTCAGAATGACGATCAGGGACGTGAGCAAGCAATCTACTATCTGAGTAGAACAATGATCGGAGCCGAACATCTGTATAACCCGATCGAGAAGGAATGTTTGGCACTGGTGTTCGCTATCCAGAAAATGCGACAATATCTGGTAGGCCAAACTATAAATGTCATATCAAAAGTCAACCCTCTGAGGTTACTTATGACTAAACCTTCATCGCTAAATGGCCGACTGGCAAAATGGGCCATATTGCTATCACAATATGAGATGCATTTTCTGCCACAAAAAGCTATTAAGGGACAAGCGGTGGCGGACTTCTTAGCTGAACACCCAGATCCGAGGGCAGTCAAACTCTACGAGGATCTCCCAGATGAAGTTGCCGAAGTCTACCAGACTCAGACATCGTTCGAAAGTTAAGTATGGCAACTTTTCTTCGACGGTGCATCAAGAACAAGCCCGAAGGGACACATAGTAGCGGGGGTAGGAGTGATACTCGTCTCCCCACAAAATTATGTGATTCCCCGAGCTGTCTCACTGACCGAGCCTTGTTCCAATAATGTGGCGGAATACAACGCTCTTTTGATTGGGATGCAATTCGCCGATGAGATTGGCGTTAAAAATCTCGAGGCATACGGTGACTCTAAACTCATCGTCAGCCAAGTTCGCGGGGAGTACGAAGTCAGACATGAAAACTTGGTACCCTATTACAATGCAACTATCCGCATGGCCAAGGGATTTACAAGCTTCTACATCGACCATGTACCACGCAGGCAAAATGCGCACGCCGATGCACTCGCATTCCTGGCTGCCTCCCTAGCTCTTCCAGCTGGAGCAATGGAGAAGATATTCGTCTACAGCCACGACCTGTATTGCCCGAGAAATGCTCTTGAGGATTATTAGGAGTCAACGGGAGGTCGTCACCGCGAAGAAGCACTTGAAGCGTCAACCGGTCCAGAGCCTAGAGACTGGCGGTTCCCCTACATTGATTTCGTCTTGTATGGCATCCTGCCTGAGGACGCCAAAGAAGCGGCTGCCATTCGAAGGAAAGCCCCCAAATTCTATTATAATGCGATTACGCGAACATTGTATCGTCGATCGCATGACGGGATCTTACTCCGGTGCCTCTCACCAAACGAAGCACAAGAAGTATTGAAAGAGGCCCACGACGGTATGTGTGGAGCCCATCAACCTGGCCCAAAACTGGCACATCGACTCCAAAGATTGGGTTACTATTGGCCTAAGATGATTGCCGATGCCGTCACTTATGCCAAGAAATGTCACGCCTGCCAAGTGCATGGCGACTTTATCCATCAAGCGCCAGGCTCTCTCCACTCTACGACCTCTACCTGGCCATTCGAAATGTGGGGCATGGACGTGGTTGGTCCTATCAGCCCGCCATCATCAAAAGGACATCAGTTCATTCTGGCGATAACCGATTACTTCTCCAAATGGGCTGAAGCCATCCCTTTGAAGGAGGTCAAGTCGTCGAACGTGATCAAGTTCGTGAAACATCACGTTATTTACCGTTTCGGCGTACCTCGGCGAATTGTCCATGACAATGGACCCCAGTTCATCAGCCAGGCTTTCCAGAGATTCTGCGCTAAGTTCAGAATCCAGAGTGTGTCCTCAACGGCATACTATCCTGCCGCCAATGGCCTCGCAGAAGCTTTCAACAAGACTATTGGCAAGCTTCTCAAAAAGTTCGTCTCGAAAAGTCAACGAGACTGGGACGACAAGTTGGGTGAATGCTTATGGGCTTACCGCACAACTGTGCGAACCCCGACTAAGGCCACGCCGTTTTCCTTGGTATACGGATGTGAAGCCGTGCTTCCCCTGGAGATCCAAATTCCATCTCTACGCGTCGCCTTGACAGCGGAGATGACGACAGAGGAGAAGCATCGACAGCGACTCCAGGAACTGGAGGCCTTAGACGACAAGCGTCTGCAAGCCCAACAGCAAATCGAGCTCTACCAGGCTCGAATCACCAGAGCCTTCAACAAGAAAGTTAAAGTGCGAACTTTCAAGAAAGGCGACCTAGTCTTAGCCGTCAGAAGACCCATGGTAATGACGCACAAGACAAAAGGAAAATTCCAACCCAAATGGGAAGGACCATTTGTAGTAGAGTCAGTCTACTCAAATGGATCATATCGCCTCATAAACTCGAATGGCGATACACTCATGATGCCTATTAACGGCAGGTTCCTGAAGAAGTACTATCCCTAGATGGTATCCTTCCGCCGATCAAGTTAAAAGTACACCTCTGATCAAACATCCGACGCCTCCGACGGCTAAGGATAGAGGAAAATGTTGGCTTTTAAGCCCAACATAAGTCTTCAACAACTCATCATCCTGAGGGGAATAGCATGGCTAGCCCAACTCAAACGGTAGTTGGGAAAGGCACCTCAAATCCGTTGATAGCTGAGGGTTTGCTAAAAATCCTAAGTGGACTTGGCTCCACTCTTTCTTCCAAAATCCCCTACCAATTCTCATCTACAGAATGGTAGGTCTACAAAATACAACCATTACTAAGTTAACACTATACCTCTGGTAATGGAAACTTTTTAATATTCCTTGTCGAGTACAAATTTTGCTTGTCAACTCTACACGGAGTACCAAATTTTCAAATTTGCCAAGTTAACACTACACCTCTGGCACTTCAAATTTTCACTTGTCAATTCTCACCAATAGAATGACAGGTCCTCAAAATTGCTCTTATCATGAGTCAATCTTTGTCAAGTTAACATCACACCTCTGACAAATTGCTGTTAAAATTCAACACCACACCTCTAAACAGTAATCAAGTTTCTGCCAGGTTTAATATTACACCTCTGACAGTCACTCTTCTTCAGACTTCCATATCGAAGCTGAAATGGATGATGCTAAGTTAACACCACACCTCTAGTATCCAAGTCATTGCTAAGTTCAACAATACACCTATAGCCATGACTTTCCCTCGGACTTCCTTATCCAAGCCGAGATGACCAATGCTAAGTTCAACATTACACCTCTAGCATTCCCTCATTGTCAAGTTAAACATTATACCTATGACAGTGACACTTCTGAGTTAAGTTAATATCACACCTCTAACTCACATCCTTGTCAAGTTAACATTACACTTCTGACAAGACCACTTCCAACCCGTTAAGTTAATATCACACCTCTGACGGTAACAAACTTTCCTAGATTCCCCACGAGTCTAGTCCCACTTGTTATTCTCTTCAGCAAAATAACAAGTCTACCTAAAAACATTGTTAGGTTAATACTACACCATCAACAGTGTTCCCCTCAAATCCCCAGTTGAGCTCAATCAAGTTAATCCCAAACACTTGATAAAAGTTCACCCTCCCTGGGGGTACCAATTTTACTTGTCGCTTTCTCTTATAAAGTGGCAGGTCCACCAAAAATTATTTCATCTCTGTCAAGTTAATATTACACCTCTGACAGTACTGTGAGAGTTCCTGAAATAGGATCTTTCCCTCCAAAGCTTGACTTGTTGAGATTATCATCATAATTTTGATAAAGTCAGAGATTCTTTGCTTCTATGGGTCTAAGACAAAAAGTTCAAAGACAACGAAAGAGGCAAAAAGAAAAGTGTCACTTTTATTTATTTCCAAACATATGAAAGTGATACAAAACGGTCGCCTTTGAAGAAGAAGCAATCGGCTTGGTCTTGGGAGCCATGGCCAATTCGATCCGAGGTTCAAACAGATGAACTGAAGAGGAAGTTCTCTTTCTTAATCTTATCAGCGAGTGCGTTAGGAGAAGAAGAGGAATCTTCCCAACTGTGGCCTTTTATAGGCACAAGGATTCGCGAAGATACGCGGCGTATGGCCCGATGAATTCTGCGGCGAATCTCCGTTCGACGCGTAGAACAAAATCACTTTAACGCACAGAGAAGATCATGCGCCACGACTCAGCAGTGAATCGTCGCTCGACACGTGACACGGATAATTTAATGCGCCAGGAAATCCGCGCGCCAAAAGGCGAAATCCCGTCGGTTCCCCAGGCCAACTGGCAGAGCAATCATGACGTGGCACGGACTCGCACCCGACGGCCATGTCTCTTCGATGAATATGCCCCGTCAGCATCGCCATAAATGCGCCCAGACAATCGCGTCTATATTCAAAAGATGCGTCTCTCCGAAGTTCGCGTCTTCAGCTGAACATCGCGTCTGCCTTATGAAGATCAGTCGCGTCTCCATTGCCAAAGGACGCACTTTACAGAAATCGCGTCTTTACAGCAGTACCATCTCCGCTTTTTGAAAAAGAACCTGCGTTCGGCCTCCTGCTTCTGCAAAATCAGTTCAACAATACACTGACGCAAGCAGACGACCAACCACTCCTGGCTTAAAGCGCGCCAGTGACAGACTAAAAGCAATCGGGGAGGTTTAGAGTGTACATCTAGACACTCAACATGATCAACTCTGGGGGCTTCAAAGAGTTCAACAGTACACTCACGAAGACCAACTCCAGATAAGATTAAACCCGGAGCATCAACAGTCTAGTCATGAAGGCGAACTCAGCTAGAGTCCAAAGTATTTCGAAATCCGTCCCAGTTAACTGCGGAATATCGAAAACTTTGGAGGGGGTTCTGTAGGCTGTCTAAAAATCACCAAGACAAGCCACCAAAACGTAGAGATCCAAGATCCAGGCGCAAGGCTAAATGTGACAATCAAGACGCGAAAGTCCAAACCCGCGTCTCCGCATCAAGGCGCGTTGGCTCAACGCCCGCGTCTCCGCATCAAGGCGCGTTGGCTCAACGCCCGCGTCTCCGCATCAAGGCGCGTTGGCTCAACGCCCGCGTCTCCGCATCAAGGCGCGTTGGCTCAACGCCCGCGTCTCAGCATCAAGGCGCGTTGGCTCAACGCCCGCGTCTCAGCATCAAGGCGCGTTGGCTCAACGCCCGCGTCTCAGCAACAAGGTGCCCCCACCTTGGTTGTAACCACCCCGATTATGGCGCCATCCACCGCCCATGTAGCGGGGAAGTTGGCCCTCATCGTGGAGCACTTTTAGGGGGCACGATCACCCCCTAAAAACCCTATAAATAGTCCCGTCACTATGGAAGAGGGGGCGGATTTTCGATAAAAGAAAAAGGAGAGATCACCAACAGAGAGAGAGAGAGCTCGACTCTTCAAACCAGCTTGCTGCGTACAAGTTGCTCTTCGCCTACCTTCTCTTTTAGAGTTTTGGTGGACGGGGCTGAGTTACTCCTTCTACCTACCAAGGAGAAGATCCCTCGACGGTACTGACGGTCATCTGGTCAACGGAGAACAAGATTCACTCTCCACCGCCACACGAAGAACCCAGCACTAAACAAAGGGGGAATTCAAGATTCAATATTCTCCTTCCCTTGTAACCGGAAGATTAGCCTGTTGTAATTTTTCATCTGATTCAAGGAAAAGTTGCTCCAGTCCGCTTTCACAGTTTTCCGCGTCCAACATTATTTTGTTACCCGACTTGAGTAATATTTTAGAGTCAGCTTTGATTCCCATACTTGTCATTCTTGAACTTGAATCACCAATATTAAGTTACATTCCATTGTGGGAAAATGAATGTGGACTTGAGTTTCAACTTCTTAATCTGGACCCACTTCCTGAACCAATCTCGACTCTTGAATTACTTGACTTAAGTCACTTTCCTGAGTCGGTGTTAGTTCTCGTACTTCCTAAGTCCAAGTCAATCATTCCATCTTTTCATGTTCTATTTTGGGACAAGGGTGTTGATAAAATTGACTCCGAAATTAATTATGAAATTTGAAAATTAGATGGGGTAAAATATTTAATAAAAATCATTCATGTATAAATCATTTTAGTAGGTTATATTAGAGAGATTTCTAGTGGGTTCCTCCGAACTCCATGCAAATTAGATTGGGCCGCATTTCGTAGATTAATCAGACCACCACCAGAACCACCACCTTAAGGTAGTATTTTCCTTCTCTTTCTTCTTTTTCATGCATCTATGCGTTAATTCATACATTGAGGACAATGCATGAGATAGGTGTGAGGGAGGGTTCTAACATAAGTTAGGTTTTCTTTTTATTTAAAAAAAATTAACATTTTCTTTACTTTTAAAAACTTTTTGAAAATAGAAATAAGATTTCGACATATTGTTTTGTAAGAAATTAAGTCAATTTTAAGGAATAGGAAAATCTTAATTAGGATTTCTTACACTTGGTCAAAATAAGGTTATTTGTTTGATTTTTAGGGTTAGGAAGATAATTTGTCAAAGTAATTTAGTCTTGATCTTTGCCTTGATGAAATATGCGCACTTTATACACTGGCACACTTAGGGTTCTAAAACAAAGATTCTTATGCCTTATTAAAAAAAATTATATATATATGTATATCTATGAAAAATAAACAAATCTAATTATTGATTAGATAGGTGCTTTGGCCTAAGCAAGCCTTGGTATTTATGCCAAAGATGATTAGATAAGTTTAAAAAAAAGAAGAAAAAGAAAAAAATATATATATATAAAATCCTCTGATTAAGCTGAGTATTTGTGCCTCATAAAACATAAGTATTCACGCCTAAAAGCGATTCATATAATAAAATCCTTAATTTTGTGGCCTTGTTTCCTCGAGTTCTTAAGTCGTTGGGGAGTTTCTCACCTGGTGCCCTAAGACTGTTTTGTTTGGGAGTCACCGATTAAAGGCTCGTTACATGGGCAGATTAAAAAGCCTAATAAAACTAAGGAATAATACCCCCAAAAATAAAATAAATATATATATATATATAAATAAATAAATAAGACATAAAAGTTAGAGTTAAAGAACCCTTAGTTAAAACTTCATGGTCACGAAGGTGCATATGACTTAGGGTAAAGTAATAGACTAGATGAGAAGTACAATTTGACTCCTTACTTTGATTAATAACAAATTTTTGAATAAACACTAAGTTTAGGAATGAAAAATTCAGTTTTACTATAACTTATAGATTACCTAAATCTTACAATAATATTTTAAATATTTTTATCTTTTAAAATGCTTTTCAAAAATACTAACTCTTTGTTTCTCTTTCTTCATGGATTTTATGGGTGCAATCTACTGAAAACCCTCACGAGACAAAACTCATCCTCTAGGGGTAACCTATAGGTTTAATGGCTTATTGTACAAGCTCAGTGCAATCGCGTGACCTGCGAAAGTGGTCTAATAATCTTTAGTTTAGTTTTGTTATTTTGCTGAGGATGAGCAAAAGATAGGTATGGGTGGTGATCAGTCGCTGATATTGCATAATTATTATCATATTCTCATACTTATAATATAATAAACTCTGCTTTTAATCCTAATTATTGTTTAATTTATATGTAGGCCCATGGCTAAAGGAAAGGAAAGAGAAATGAGCCCACTGCCGATCAAAGTTTTGGTTTAATTTTGAAATAATTCGAACTCAAAAAATCAGGGCAGATCAAGGCAAATCAGAGAAGTTAAAAATTGGTTAAAACAAATCTTCCAAAATCAATCGGTTAGAGCCAAAGATCAAAGGTCATTTCGTCATAATTCTGGACCTAAACAGAAAATCCAGCTCAGAAGATGATCATGTCTCTTTAATATTATTAACAGAAACAGGAGAACCTGACAATTACAGAGAAGCGATCGAGGCAGATGACCATGACAAGTGGATTACAGCCATGGAGCAAGAGATGAAATCTTTGGATTGAAACCAAACATGGACATTAGTCGATCTTTCAAAGGACTCCAGGGCAATAAGTTGCAGATGGGTCTTTCTCAAGAAGGACAATGAGCAGCATAAGGTAAGGTTAGTTTCCTGATCGGTCGCCAATATTGCATATTTATCATCACATTTCCGTTTTATTTTGTCTAATAAACTCCGCTTTTTAATTATCTTTTAGTCTAATTATTTGCAGGGCCTTAATAAATGAAAGAGAAGAGAAAATGAGCCCAAAAAGCAACTGAAATTCAGATTAAATCAATCAAGAATGAGAAAAAAATGTTCAACTGAAGGTCAGAGCAAATCAGGGAGATAACACCAAATGAAAAATCGGTTAAATTCAAATTTTTATGAATCTATTTTGGTTAGCTGAAGATTAACACTGATATCGTTAAATTTGTATCTTAAATTTAGAAACCAATAGATAAACAGATGAAACATTAAACCAGGGACCTGCACCCCCTGAATCTGACCATCTGGCGACAAAACTGCTATGGATCCACGCCTTTTGCTGTGGATCCATGGCATTCTTATTGAGATACAGGGAGTGTTTGTCCCCTATCTTCAAACACTCTCCCTCTTTCCTATTTTTCTATAAATACCTGCAAATTCAGAGACCATAGGAGACGATTTGGCAGAGATAGATTCTTAGGCTAATTTTTTATTCTAGTTTAGTGTAAATTTTATTTTTTTCCTGTAATTTTTATTCTTTGTAAACATAGGTTAGACTGAGATTCATGTAAGTAAAAGAGAGATTTATGTGAGAGTGACACCGATGTAACCTTCCTCCTTTCTTTCATCATTTCTCTACTCGATCAAAAGGTATCATGTTTATGTTCTTTATCTTCTTCTACTACTTGTCTTCTTTTTAGTTTTGATAATTATCCAAGTAAGTTTTATAGCATCGGTGTTGCCTTACCTTTGCGAGTGCCACCGATAGCTTAAGATGATGGATTCCTCCTTAAAATCCATATCATTTTATGCTTGCTCGTCAAAGTTCTAAATGACGTAATATGGATGGAGGATTGAGTTCAATCTTATGGGCTATGCACTGATTGTCTCTAAATCCAGGTAAATGTGCCAAAGATCCAAGGTAAGTTACCGACTAAAAGAAGTAAGTTTTCTTTCCTTCTTTCTTTGATTTCTTAGTATAGAACACACTTCCAATCACAACTCTCATTTTTTTCTCTTTTTATTTCTTTCTTTAACTTAGTTTTTCTTTTTTTGACATCACCATCTTCTGCAATCTACCACCTTCAATTTAACTTAACATAACTTTTTTCCTTTTTTTTAAAGAACAAAGAAGACTTTTAACCATTTGTAGTGAACTTAAAAGAGGCTTTCTAAAAACTTCCATCGCTAGTCCCTCCTTGTGGATCATGACTCGCATGCCATTTGCTATCGTGATAGTATTGAGTACCTTGCACTTTCTATTCCTATGTTTTGAAATTCTGTATTTTCTGTACAGGTCTAAACTCAATCAAAATTTGGGGCCGTAACCGGGAAGGGACGGTGAGTAAGTCCTTTTTAATTTTCATTTTTGGTTAAGCTTTTTCTCTGTTTTAGTGTGCAGGTACTAAATTTTAGATTCTAATAGCTGCAGGACATAAACAGCGGTATTATGCCTCTTCTCTAGAAAGCAGAGCACAGTTGCTTTCTGCATTGCTGCGAAAACACGGCAAAATCCGCGTTGGCGCGACAATCAGAGTGAACTACTCACTCTGTTTGATTGTAAGCTACTTGTGTTAAAAATTTAGTATTCTACAGTATTTAGTTTTCCTACTTAACTTACTCTGCACACTGAATTAAGTCAACAATAACTTGATATTTGTTAAATGCTAAAAATGGTTTAGACTTTGCCTCTATGCATTTGTCTAATTTAATTTACATTTTACATTATTGTTGAAGAGTACTGGAGCAAAGGTACGTGTGCATAGCATATAGTACAGGGACACTTTTGAATTGTTTACATTGCTTACGTGTTGCTTTTCATGCACATATACACGTTGCACTACATTGATTTAAGGGATTGTCCTATAAACAAGATAAGCTGGGGAAGACATTACCCTCTCTTAGCCCATAAACAATCTCCTCACTTTCTAACCCAAGCCTACTATGTTGGCCCAAAGGCCCATTGTAGGCTGTCTAAAAATGACTAACAGACCAGCCATTAAGGAAGCAGAGTCTCAAGCTCTAGACGCGAGGAATCGATGCTCGCGTCTCAGCATCAAGGCGCGTCGGCCCGACGCCCGCGCCTCAGCATCCAGACGTGAAGGCCCGAAGCCCGCGTCTCAGCATCAAGGCGCGTCGGCCCGACGCCCGCGCCTCAGCATCCAGACGTGAAGGCCCGAAGCCCGCGTCTCAAACTTCAAGGCGCGTTTGGCTCGACGCCCGCGTCTCAAACTTCAAGGCGCGTTTGGCTCAATGCCCACGTCTCAGTTGCAACTGCCCTGATTGCGGGGCCAGTCACCGCGCATGTAGCGGGTAGTGGCCCCTCATTGTGGAGCGTTTTCAGGGGGCACGTTCATCCCCAGGGACCTCTATAAATAGCCCGGTTGGCATCAACAAAGGGACAGACAGATACACACAGAGAGAGACGGGCACAAGAGAGAGATCATCAACAGAGAGAGAGAGAGCTTGACTCTTCAAGCCAGCTTGCTGCGTACAAGTTGCTCTTCGCCTACCTTCTCTTTTAGAGTTTTTGGTAGACGGAGCTGAGTTACTCCCTCTACCGACCGAAGAGAAGATCCCTCGACGGTCCAGGACGGTCATCTGGTCAACGGAGAACAAGATTCACTCTCCACCGCCACCCGAAGAACCCAGCACTAAACAAAGGGGAATTTAAGATTCAATATTCCCCTCCCTTGTAACCGGAAGATTAAGCCGGCTGTAATTTTTCATCTGATTCAAGGAAATTTTACATCCAGCCCCCTTTTCCGTGCCAAACAAGAGATGGCGACTCCGCTGGGGAATACCTTCGTTACTGACGAACGCACCGTGGTGCAAGATGACGTTCTCCGTAAGGGGAAAATGGTCGAATCACTCGTCGTCGAGTTCGACCAGGCGAAGTATGAAGAGTTCCTCTCTTCTGGCTCCAAGAGCCCAAAGACCCGCGTCTGCCGCAGGGTCTCGAGTGGACAGCCCCCTGAAGCCCAATCTGAGGCTCTGTCGGGTGCTCTTGCTGCCCACCGTGCCAAGTTTGGTTCACGCGCCAACGCCTCCCCGAAGGCCCGCGTAACCTCAGACACCTCTACTGCGATCAACCGCGTCGCGCAGAGCACACGCGCCAACGCCTCTCTGAAGGCCCGCGTGGTCCCCGGTACATCTACTAGTGCGATCGACCGTGTCGCACAGAACGCCCGCGTCAGCGTCTATCAGGAGACCCGCGTGGCAAACACCCCTGGTTCTACAAACCAGGAAGTTGTTGGCTTCTCTCTTCCTCCACGGCGCAATCGGAATGCCGAGCGTCGACAGAGAAGACGCGCGCGTCAACACTCGGTCGGAACCGTTGGTTTTCTGACTGGGGTTGGACGCAGCGTACGATCCGATGCCTTGCCCGCACCTCGGCCAGTGCGAGAGGTCCGTGTTTGGCGACCCAAACGCGAGACTCCCCAAGTTGAGCCTTCTGAAGACCAACTTGCCAAACGCCAAAGCGAAGCTTCTGCGTCTTGTCAAACGCAGGAAGCACGCGCCCATAGGCGTGGGGCCCAGCAGCCCACTCTCTCCCAAGTCTCTCTGCTCCAACGCAGCAGACAGCAACGCGAAAGTCGCGTCTCATATCAACAGAGACGCCAGACGCGCGTGACGCAGCTGCGACGCGACAGCCGCGTTTCTGAAACCTGTGTCCAGGCTGAACAGCACATGACTGTCTCCCGTCGTCGACGTTGCGAGACCAGTCTCTTTAATCCCCCTCCCACAGATTTGAGGGATTATTTGACAAGGAAAAGGAGTGCCAATCAGGCCACTTCTCCATGCTGCTGTCAACAGCTCATCCAGATGCTCTCTGGATGCCATTGCGAGTCAGGCGTGCACCAGCCGTCTTTAATTAGACAGCTGACCCTGATTCCCCCGTCAGCCAAAAGAAGACGCTCCCACAGGAGGAGAACCTTCTCTGACGTCGAGTACCCGGAGCTCACTGCAAATATGACAAGCAGGAGTAAGGGGAAACAAATTGCAGTCAGCCCAGATGACTCCGAGTCTGACTCTGTACCGGAAGGAGTATATCAACACACTCGCACCTAGACGGGGGCCATTCCCCCAATTGACTATAATGCCTTAGCCCGCGGCATTAGAACGGGTGATTCTCACTCTGCTGTAGTGGGGTCGCAAGCTTCAAACTCTTCCGTCGAGAAGGAGGCCTCCGCCTACATGGCAGACACTCCTGAGGAGACGGCCAGGCGTTTAGAACAGACGCAGAAGCACCAGATGGATATAATCGCCTCTCAGCAGCGATCCATTGACACCCTCAAGCATATGCTCGAGAAATTGCTTGAAGAAAGAGCGAGGTCTCCTCCTAGACGACCGAAGGGCAAAGGGAGAAAAGGAGGAAGCCCACCCTCCGAACCTTCCGACGAGACACAACGATCTACCTCGGATGTGTCCAAGCCCTCGTCGCAGGCAAGAAGCGACCAGACCCCGGGAAAGGCTCATGCTAAAAGAATGAGTCAACTGGAGCAGCGCCTCGAGGCCCTTACCAACCGTAAAGGCCTCCAAGAAGCTGGAGTAGTCCGGCCCTATCCGGCCGAGTGGGACTTAGTCCCGTACCCTCCTAAGTTCAAGGCTCCAACTCTCCAAGCATTTGACGGGAAGGGGTCACCCAACCAGCACATCTACTACTTCAAATTCCAGACCGGAAATGTAGTAGATAACGACGCTATACTGGCGCGACTGTTCATAGGCACCCTGAAAGGGTTGGCCTTTGAATGGTTCATGAAGCTCCCAGAAGGTTCAATCAAGAACTGGGGCGACTTGGAGAAGTTGTTTCTGACACGCTTCTTCGAAGATGATTCGGAAGTGACAATGCCCACCCTTTTAGCTACCAAACAGCGAAAGGGAGAGTCCGTTAAGTCTTTCGTAGAAAGATTTCGGAACGTGGCACTCCGATGTCCAAGCGGCATGACCCAGGCCACCCTGGTGGAAACATGTCGCCATAATCTTCAAACCTCACTCCTTGCTCAAATAGGAGTTGCTGAAAGCCGCACCTGGAAACAATTAGTCCAGCAAGGTGAACAGGCTGAGGAGATTGTCGCCCGCGTCAGGGCGGAAGAAGGCAAGCCCAGGCCAGAGAGGTCGACAAGGCGTGCACCAGACACCTCCCTCCAGACGAAGCGGAAGGATAATTTGGCGACGGAGACCAAATCTCCCGCCAAACCTCAAACAGGCAGGGCAAGTGGCTCTTCAAGCCAGCCACGCCCCAACAAGCAGTATTCCTTCAAGGAGGAACATGTCGATTCGCTCTTCAAGCTACTCAACAAGAGCAATCGACTGAAACTCCCTGAAATTAGGCGCCCGGAGGAAGTCGGCAAGACCGACAATCCCACCTACTGCTTATACCACAGGATGCTCGGACATCCTACCAAAAGCTGCTACATCTTTAAGGACATCCTTCAAGCTCTGATTGACGCGGAGGTATTAAAACTCCGACCGGAGCAGAAGAAGATGACGGCCAACATGACGTCGATTCTCCAGTTTGGGACACGACCCCCGACACCCGTGGGGGTGATCTCTGTCCCGAAAGGAGAACTGAGGGTGGTCAACACAGACCCTCATCAGCAGCAGGAGAAAGGCTTGGTACCCATCCCAACACCTCGAGGGGAAATCATGTGGGTCCACCCTGACCTCGTCGACAAGCAACAATGGACGACTGTGACCAACAGGAAGTCCAAAGGCAAAGGGAAGACTTCATCTTGCCATGTGATATGCGCTTCCTCTCGAGAAGCGGACACTGATGTTCCCTCGCTGACTGACTCAGAAGAGGAAACAATAGTCCTGGCCGCAGAGCCCAGCCAACCTACGGCGGGGACCCGTTCAGGACAGGCATACTTGAAGCAGTACGGCGAGACAGCAGCGGCTTCTCCGCAACCAGCCGTAGAACCAGCCAAGCCCTCCACGAAACCACCTGTGGAGAAACAGAAAGAAACCCGGTTTTCTCGGGCTCTTCTAAAAGGTGTAACCGAAGGATCCTCGACACCTTACAGTTTTGATGTCTTGGCTCAATTAGCCAACATCCCGGCACGCATTACCTTGTATGAGCTCCTGAGGCTATCAAAGTCAACCAGAGAGGCTCTACAAGAAGCTTTGGCAAATGCTGAGGTCTTTATGACCCGCGTGCCAAGGGAGGAAGATGTAGAGGAATGCCTCCACACCTCCCCAAATGCTCCCTGCATCACCTTCACAACAGATGACATGCAGGTTAAAGGGAAGCATGACCGACCCCTATACTTCACAGGGTATATTGGGTCATCCGAGGTGAACCGCATCCAGGTAGACCCAGGGTCTGCGCTAAGCATCATACCTCGCCGGGTTATGCAGTTTCTAGGCATTCCTACCCATCGTCTGAGCCCTACCCAGACGACTATTTACGGGTTCAATGCCAACAGCTCCCGCCCGATGGGGAAGATCAAGCTCAAATGCCAGATCGGGAGCCTCAAGTCGGAAGTGACGTGTTACGTCATTGACGCGGACACTTCCTACAACCTGTTGCTGGGACGACCATGGATTCACCGCAATTCCATCGTTCCCTCTACTCTCCACCAAGTCATGAAATACATTGACGAGAGTGGACAGGTCCGAACGTTGATTGCCGAAAGGCATCCGTTTAAAGGGGTTGAAAATTATTTCACGGACTCCCTCTTATATCAGGATCCGGAGGAGACTAATGAAACCCCACAACCAGAGGAGCCAGACTCTGGTAATGAAGCTGACATCGAGCCTGAGAAAGAAGAGTGCCTGTGGGAGTTGGAGCCCATTGCAAAGAGCACTAATAAGCTCGATGTTGATACCACCGACGATGCAGGCGGTTGGTATATTAATGAAGATTTAAATTTTGCGTATTTTCCTGTGTATGTCTCCGATTCAATACCGTCGGATACCACTACCAACGTGGACGATGACCTCTGGTCGGCAATAGATGCTTTGACATCTTTGCATGTACCGGTGAAATCATCCTTCGGGACATACCAAGATAATGGTGACGCGCAAGAATCTATATTTATGGTCCCAGCCAGACGAAAAGGCCAAAGACCAATACTTTTTGGGCGAATCGCGTCTGAACCAATGCCCCACGAAGAATCGGAAGGCGAGGATGAATCCCCTCAGTTCGATCATTATGAACCGAAAGCACTCAAGATGATGAAGCGCATGGGGTATGATCTAACCAACAGGCCTGGGTTGAACTTCGGAAAAGGAAGAAGAACACTGCTTCGATCCTTTGTACCGAAAGGGAAAACCCCTGATTATTATCATCAGACGCGCCGGGGGTTGGGCTATGTATCAACTCCAGTCCCATCAGCCTCTGATTCTCGAGAATCGTCAAGTCACGATTGCTCTTCAGACACGTCATCGTGGGAGTCAGATGTCAGTGTCGGCAACATCTTCAAAGGGCTTTCAGTAAACATGGTTTCGACAAGCCATCTGGAGGATGAAGATGAAGAAATGATCCAATCTGATACAGATCCTTGGATCAAACATTTGAATGCTCTTTGGGATATCCGCTTTGAACAGCGTGAACCACCCACAGAAGACAAGGTTGTTCAAGTCAACCTAGGAGATGAAGCCAATCCTAAACCCATCTTCATAAGTGACGGCCTGTCGCCTCCAGAGAAGAAGGATTTAATATCTCTTGTACAAGAGTATATAGATGTCTTCGCCTGGAATTATGAGGACATGCCTGGACTTGATCCTCAAGTGGCTATGCATCGCCTCAACATTAATCCGGACATGAAACCTGTCAAACAACAGCAGCGACGGTTCCGTCCCGAAATAATGGAGGCAATCCAATCAGAAGTCAGGAAGCTTATTGACTCTGGCTTTATCAGGGAGGAACAACATCCCGATTGGGTAGCCAACATCGTACCCGTTGCCAAGAAGAACGGGAAGATCCGGATCTGCATCGACTTCCGTAATCTAAACGAGGCCTGCCCCAAAGACGAATTCCCATTGCCAATCACAGATGTCATGATTGACAATACTTGTGGATTCGAGCGAATGTCCTTTATGGACGGGTTCTCAGGATACAATCAAATCAAGATGTATCCCGATGACGAAAAGCATACCTCCTTCAGGACTCCTCTAGGGGTATATTGTTACACCGTCATGCCCTTCGGACTGAAAAATGCAGGGGCAACATACCAAAGGGCCATGAACGCCATTTTCCATCAGCAAATGCGGAAAACGGTGGAATGCTATGTCGATGACATCGCGGTGAAGAGTCGCACTAAAGGTGATCACATAGCAGACCTGAAGGTGGTCTTCGACATCATGCGGGCTCATCAATTGAAGATGAACCCCACCAAATCCTTCCTGGGGGTAGCCAGTGGCAAATTCCTAGGATTTGTTGTGACTTCCAAAGGAATCTATTTGGATCCAGAGAAAGTCCGCGCTATCCAAGAGATGCAACCCCCCAGAAGCCTCAAGGAGCTCAGGGGATTACAAGGACGATTGGCGTACATCCGCAGGTTCATATCAAACCTTTCCGGGAGATGCCAACCCTTCGCCAAGCTGATGAAAAAGGGTGTTTCATTCATTTGGGACGACGCTTGTCAAAAAGCGTTTGAGGAGATCAAACACTACCTCACCCAACCACCAGTCCTTGCAGCGCCGGTATCCGGAAAGCCTTTCCTGGTGTACGTCCGATCAATGGATCATCCTTTGGGAGCTCTACTAGCTCAGAATGATGACCAAGGGCGAGAACAAGCAATCTACTACCTAAGTAGAACGATGATCGGAGCCGAACATCGGTACAACCCGATCGAGAAGGAATGTTTGGCATTAGTGTTCGCCATTCAGAAAATGCGACACTATCTGGTAGGCCAGACTATAAATGTCATATCAAAAGTCAACCCTCTGCGGTTACTTATGACAAAGCCTTCTTCACTAAATGGCCGGCTGGCAAAATGGGCCATATTGCTATCACAATATGAGATGCATTTTCTGCCACAAAAAGCCATTAAAGGACAAGCGGTGGCGGACTTCTTAGCCGAACACCCAGATCCGAGGGCAGCTAAACTCTACGAGGATCTCCCAGACGAGGTCGCCGAAGCCTGCCTGACCCAGACATTGTTCGAAGGACAAGTATGGCAACTTTTCTTCGATGGTGCATCAAGAACAAGCTCTAAGGGACACACAGTTGCGGGGGTAGGAGTAGTACTTGTCTCCCCACAAGATTATGTGATTCCCCGAGCTGTCTCGCTAACCGAGCCTTGCTCCAACAATGTGGCGGAATACAACGCTCTTTTGATTGGGATGCAATTCGCCGATGAGATTGGCGTTAAAAATCTCGAGGCGTACGGTGATTCTAAACTCATCGTCAGCCAAGTTCGCGGAGAGTACGAGGTCAGGCATGAAGATCTAGTACCCTACTACAACGCGACAATCCACATGGCCGAGAGGTTTTCAAACTTCTACATCGACCATGTACCGCGCAAGCAAAATGCGCATGCAGATGCACTTGCATCCCTTGCTGCCTCCTTAGCTCTTCCAGCTGGAGCAATGGAGAAGGTATTCGTCTATAGCCACGACCTATACTGCCCAAAAAGTCCCCTCGGAGACTACCAGAGGTCAACGGGAGATCGTCGCGGTAAGGAAACACTTGAAGTGTCAACCGATCCTGAGCTTAAAGACTGGCGATTCCCCTACATTGATTTTGTCTTATACGGCATCTTGCCCGAAGACACTAGGGAGGCGGCTGCCATCCGAAGGAAAGCCTCCAAATTCTACTACAATGCGATTTCGCGAACATTGTATCGTAGATCGCATGACGGGATCTTGCTCCGGTGCCTCTCATCAAAAGAAGCCCACGAAGTGTTGAAAGAAGCCCACGATGGTACGTATGGAGCTCATCAACCTGGCCCCAAGCTGGCAAACCGACTCCAAAGATTGGGTTACTACTGGCCCAAGATGGTTGCCGATGCTGTTGCCTATGCCAAAAGATGTCACGCCTGTCAAATACATGGCGATTTCATCCATCAAGCACCAGGATACCTCCACTCTACGACCTCTACCTGGCCGTTCGAAATGTGGGGGATGGACGTGGTTGGCCCTATCAGCCCACCATCATCGAAAGGACATCGGTTCATTCTAGCGATAACCGATTACTTCTCAAAGTGGGCCGAAGCTATCCCTTTGAAAGAGGTGAAATCTTCTAACGTGATCAAGTTCGTGAAACATCACGTTATTTACCGGTTCGGTGTGCCTCGGCGGATTGTCCATGACAATGGACCCCAGTTCATCAGCCAGGCTTTTCAGAGATTCTGCGCCAAGTTCAGAATCCAGAGTGTGTCATCAACGGCATACTATCCGCCCGCTAACGGCCTCGCAGAAGCTTTCAATAAGACTATTGGCAAGCTTCTCAAGAAATTCGTCTCGAAAAGTCAACGAGACTGGGACGATAAGTTGGGCGAATGCTTATGGGCCTATCGCACGACTGTGCGAACCCCAACTAAAGCCACGCCATTTTCCTTGGTGTACGGATGCGAAGCCGTCCTTCCACTGGAAATCCAAATTCCATCTCTTCGCGTCGCCTTGACAGCGGAAATGACAACAGAGGAGAAGCATCGACAGCGACTCCAAGAATTGGAAGCCTTGGACGACAAGCGTCTGCAGGCCCAACAACAAATCGAGCTTTACCAAGCTCGTATCACCAGAGCCTTCAACAAGAAAGTCAAATCCCGAACTTTCAAGAAAGGCGACCTCGTCTTAGCCGTCCGAAGACCCATGGTCATGACGCACAAGACGAAAGGAAAATTCCAACCCAAATGGGAAGGACCGTTTGTAGTAGAGTCAGTCTACTCAAATGGATCGTATCGCCTCATAACCTCAAATGGCGATACACTCATGATGCCAATCAATGGCAAATTCCTGAAGAAATACTATCCCTAGATGGCATTCTTCCACCGATCAAGTTAAAAATACACCTCTGATCGGAAACATCCAACGCCTCCGACGGCTAAGGATAGAGGAAAATGTTGGCTTTTAAGTCCAACATAAGTCTTCGACAACTCATCATGCTGAGGGGAATAGCATGGCTAGCCCAACTCAAACGGTAGTTGGTAAAGGCATCTCAAATCCGTTGATAGCTGAGGGTTTGCTAAAAATCTTAAGTGGACTTGATTCCACTCTTCCCTCCAAAAATCCCTTACCAATTCTCATCCATAGAATGGTAGGACCACAAAATGCAATCATTACTATGTTAACACTATACCTCTGGTAATGAATACTCTTTGTCGAGTATAAACCTTGCTTGTTAACTCTGCATAGAGTAACAAACTCTCAAATTTGCCAAGTTAACACTATACCTCTGGCATTTCAAATTCCACTTGTCAATTCTCATCAATAGAATGACAGGTCTCAAATTGCTCCTATCGCAAGCAAATTCTTGTCAAGTTAATATCACACCTCTGACAAAACTACTGTTTAAAGTTAACATTACACCTCTAAGCGGTACCTCGAGTGCCTGTCAAGTTAATATCACACCTCTGACAGTCACCTTTCTTCAGACTTCCATATCGAAGCTGAAATGGACGATGCCAAGTTAACACTACACTTCTAGCATCCGAGTCATTGCTAAGTTCAACAATACACCTATGGCTATGACCTTTCCTCGACTTCTTTAAGCCGAGACGACTAATGCCAAGTTCAACATTACACCTCTAGCATTACTATCACTGTTAAGTTAAACATCACACCTATGACAGTGACACCCTCAGTTTTCCCAAATAAAACTGAGATGCTGATGAGTTAGGTTAATATCACACCTCTAACTCACATCCTTGTCAAGTTAACATTACACTTCTGACAAGACTACTTCTAAACCGTTAAGTTAATATCACACCTCTAACGGTAAAAATCTTACTAGATTCCCCACGAGTCTAGTTTCATTTGATATTCTCCCCAACCGAGTATCAAATTCATTTTGGAGGCAGTGTTGGTTAACATTACACCAATAAACAATGCTTCCATCAAAATCCCAGCTGATCTTAAATCAAGTTAATCCCAAATCCTTGATAAAAGTTCACCTTCTCCGGGGGTACGCACTCCACTTGTCACTTTCTTTTATAAAGTGGCAGGTCCACCAAAATCATTCTTTTGCTTCTAAAATAAAATGTTCAAGACAACAGAAAGAGGCAAAAAGAAAAGGACACTTGGTCAGATACTTTGCCAAAAATAAAGGAAGACGCCAAGTGTTCATAATTCAAAAACGCGGCCGAGACACTGGACGCAGGAGTTATCATCCGCGTCCAGACCTGCGAACTTGCACCAAAACGCAGAAGAGATACTGGACGCAGGAATTTTTCGAATCCGCGTCCAGACCTGCAAAGCTGCGTTCTGCAAACCAAGACTTATGAAAATTCTAAGTACTTGGACTCAAACGCCAGATTCTACAAAATCGACGGTTGAAGACACAGAACGCAAGGATCAAATCCGCGTTCTGCAAACTAAGACTTGTGAAATTTCAAAGTGCTTGGACTCAGACGCCAGCGCCTGATGGCACAAAACGCGGCACAGAACGCATGGATCAAATCCGCGTTCTGCAAATCGCGTCCAGAGACCTTCACAATTAGAAATATTCTAAGTGAAGGACCCAGAGTGCAGAGTTCACCAGCGTCGGATCATCAGGCCCGCGCCCCGGTTATCATCTCAAGGACAGCGTCCGAGAATCAAACACGATCTTGTGTTAAAGGTCCTTAGGGTTCTATGAACATGTTTTAATGGCGGAACCCACACCGAAGGTGCATTTTTACCTCGGAAAACACCCTCCTGCGCAGAGGAAGCATCTCTCTCAGCCTCGGTGACGGTCGCCCTTGAGGTCGATGCAGTCGGTTTTGTCTTGGGAGCCATTGAAGATCAAGAAATCCGAGCGAGGAGATGAATAGTTGAACAGAGAAGGAAGTTCTTTTTCTCAGAGAATGCGTTCGTTCGGAGAAGAAGATACATCTCTCCAACTGTTGCCTTTTATAGGCACGGAGATTCGCGAAGATACGCAGCGTTTGGCCCAATAAACGCTGCAGCGAATCGCTGCCTGACGCGTGGAGCCAAATCATTGTTTGAACAGGGAAGATCATGCGTCGCGACCCCGCCACAAGTCAGAAGTTGACACGTGGAGCAGTTCATTTAATGAACCGGGAGATCCGCGCGCCAAAAGGCGAAATCTCGCCGTTTCCCCAGGCCAGCTGGCGGCGTAATCATGACATGGCACAGGCGCGCGCCCCAAAGTACGCGGCTCTTCGGTGGACATGCCCCGTCAGCATAAATGCACCCAGAAAATCGCGTCTGCCTTATGAAGATCGGTCGCGTTTCCATCGCCAAACATCGCGTCTCGCTAAGAAGTCGCGTCTTTAAAGCAGTCTCTGCTTTTTCAAAAAGGAACCTGCGTCCAGTCTCCTGCTTCTGCAAAGTCAGTTCAACAGTACACTGACGCAAACAGACAACCAACCACTCCCGGCCAAAAGCGCACCCGTGACAGACTAAAAGCAATCGGGGAGGTCTAGACTGTGTATCTAGACACTCAACACGATCAACTCTGACGGCTTCAAAGAGTTCAACAGTACACTCACGAAGACCAATCCAGATAAGATCAAGCCCGAAGCATCAACAGTCCAGTCATAAACGCGAACACGGCTAAGATCCAAAGTATTCCGAAATCCGTCCCATTCAAATGCGGAATATCAGAAACTTTGGAGGGGGTTCTGTAGGCTGTCTAAAAATGACTAACAGACCAGCCATTAAGGAAGCAGAGTCTCAAGCTCTAGACGCGAGGAATCGATGCTCGCGTCTCAGCATCAAGGCGCGTCGGCCCGACACCCGCGCCTCAGCATCCAGACGTGAAGGCCCGAAGCCCGCGTCTCAGCATCAAGGCGCGTCGGCCCGACGCCCGCGCCTCAGCATCCAGACGTGAAGGCTCGAAGCCCGCGTCTCAAACTTCAAGGCGCGTTTGGCTCGACGCCCGCGTCTCAAACTTCAAGGCGCGTTTGGCTCAATGCCCACGTCTCAGTTGCAACTGCCCTGATTGCGGGGCCAGTCACCGCGCATGTAGCGGGTAGTGGCCCCTCATTGTGGAGCGTTTTCAGGGGGCACGTTCATCCCCAGGGACCTCTATAAATAGCCGGTTGGCATCAACAAAGGGACAGACAGATACACACAGAGAGAGACGGGCACAAGAGAGAGATCATCATAAGAGAGAGAGAGAGAGCTTGACTCTTCAAGCCAGCTTGCTGCGTACAAGTTGCTCTTCGCCTACCTTCTCTTTTAGAGTTTTTGGTAGACGGAGCTGAGTTACTCCCTCTACCGACCGAAGAGAAGATCCCTCGACGGTCCAGGACGGTCATCTGGTCAACGGAGAACAAGATTCACTCTCCACCGCCACCCGAAGAACCCAGCACTAAACAAAGGGGAATTCAAGATTCAATATTCCCCTCCCTTGTAACCGGAAGATTAAGCCGGCTGTAATTTTTCATCTGATTCAAGGAAATTTTACATCCAGCCCCCTTTTCCGTGCCAAACACCCATCACTCTAGTTTTGATGATGATCAACTCATGTAGTTATAGTACTAATGATCTTGTGTTTAATTAGTGACAGATTTGTTATCAAGATCTTAGTAGGTGTGGAGCTTCAACAAAGGATTTAAAGTCAAGTTGGAAGCCAGCACCGGTTGATTCACGAGCCTATGCATCAAGACCACATCTAGAGATGAGCTCGGTGGATTGCATTTGGACCAAGTCAAGAAGATGAGAAGACTTCAAGGGAAGACTTCAAGATCAAGACTTGTGTCTAGGTATAAGATTTAGTTTTGTGTTTTAGATAAAATGTAAAGGATAGAATAGTTGGTGGATTGCTCAAGTATAGATCACACACACACTCTGATTTATTGTCTTTTCATAAAAGAGTTTTCAGTTTTAGAAAAGATTTTCTTTTTGGAAAAATACATGTTGGTTTTTGGTATTTCTATATATACATATCCTTTAACCAAAACCAAGTTTTATGATTAAGTCCAAAAACATAGATATTTCATCTCAATTGTGTAGTGGATCATATCCATACATACTATGCTTTTATAAGTTCAAAATTTCTTGTTTTTGTATTTGGAGAAGTTTTAGAAAAACATGTTTTGGAAAATACAGTTTTTCATATGAGCCAATATTTCCATATTACAAAAATAGTTCAAATCTATTATAACATGCCTTGATTTTGTGCAAGCATGTTTGTGTATCATTGTATATCATTGAAACTATTTTTGTAGATTTACTGAGAATTTATGGGATTTTTATTAAGTTAAAAGACATACCTTTAAATCCCTTAACAGTGCTGACCTAGAGCTGGCTGTCAGGCCAGTTCGGTCGACCGGGCGGTCGACCGAACCAGGGTCAGGTCGACCGTGCGGTCGACCGACGTGCACAGAGCTGTGCACGTCTGGCAGCCCAGTGGGGCGGTCGACCGAGCGGTCGACCGTTTCAGAGAGCAGTGCTCTCTGTTAAATTCGGTCGACCGGGTGGTCGACCGGAGGCTTCAACGGTCTGAAATATGACCGTTGGCCGGTCGACCGGGCGGTCGACCGATAGCTCTGACAGACCCCAACGGCTAGTTTTTGACAGCCTATATATTGGAGGGTCTTGTCATTGTTTTGAGCTAAGATTTTTGGAGATTTCTAAGCCAGTTTTTCCCATCTTTTTAACAGAGTTTTCTCCACATATTTGAGAGCAAATACTTCCAATCAAAAGGGAAGAATTTATCAAGAGTGATTTAAAGTGTGATTCTTTGAGTTTTCCTCCACCTTTCTAGTCCTTACTTTTCTCACACTACACTTGAGCATCCATAGATATATCTATCCTATAGGAGTGTTGTAGTGAGAGTGCTTTTAGGTGATCAAAGTGTTGTGATCACCAAAGATCTTTTCATTGTACTTTGAGGAAACGGGCAAGTGTGCTCGTTGGTGGTTTGGAGTTCGGTTGTGAACTCTTTGGTTCGAGGTGCGGCCTCGGCAAGCTTGTGGGGCTTGCGTGTGTACGGGACTTGGGAGTCCGAGGGATTGTAGGTGTTGCGGCACCGGGGAGAGATCCATTGGGATCTTGCATAGTGGAAAACCTTCGTGTGTCGAAGGCGGGGATGTAGAGCAAGTGTGCTCGAACCTCGAAACAAACCCTTTGTGTTTGCGATTGCTCACTCTATCTCTCTCTCTCATTGTCTCTTATTATATCTTGCATTACTTATCTTGTCTCTATCATTTATATGCTTGATATACTTGTTGTGCTTATTTGATATATACTTGCGTGGGATTGCTTGCTAACATTTGTATTCAACCAAGAGAGCCAACGCGACACCTCAACCCATTCAAGGGGAATCTAGAGGAGTTTGTCCAGAGCCCTTCACGGGGAATTCGGCAACACTCTTGTGTTATACCTAAGTGTTTAGTGTAAAAGTTTAATTTGGTCATAATTGTTTTAACTTCCGCATTATTTGGCATTAAGTGACCGTTAGATTAGCCATCATCTATTCACCCCCCTCTAGGTGATTTTACAATTGGTATCAGAGCTAGTGCTCTTGATATTGGGTCTAACAACCTAGAGTTAAAGATCCTCATTTTTAGGCTAATCACTATATTTTGTACACACACCATGGACTTTATGTCACCACCCACCTTTGACATTCTTAACATCCAAATTTGGAAGGTTAAGATGTCTATGTACCTCAAGGCTCTAGGCATTCATGTTTATCTTGCTACTATTAAAGATTCATATGTTAATGATAGCAAGTATATTGAGGCTAATGCAAAAGCCCTAAATGCTTTGAAGAGTACCCTAAATGATGATTACTTATCTAGGATTTCTAACATTGACTCGGCTTTTGTAGCTTGGAACATCATCACCTCCCTTGGCGAAAAGGATCTATATTATGCCCGGAGCGATTCGGACGTTGGAAGCGACACCTCCAACGTGTGCTATATGGTCCAAGGGGATAACCCCCTTGAGGTAACTACCGAATCCGAGGTAGAAGATGATAACATATCATATGAAGAGCTCACTACATTTTGCCAATTATTGCTAGAGAAATATGACATGCTTAAGAAAGATAATAAAAAGATGAAAAAGGAATTTGATTGCATGCATGTAGAACAAGATTCATTTAGAAATAAGATTGCATGTTTAGAAAAAGAAAATGAGAATTTGAAAAATGAGAATGTTTCCTTGATGTCTAAATTAAATGATTTATGTGAAGAAAACAATACTTTGAAAAATAAGATTGATTTGGTGGAAAAACAAAAAGAAGTTGTTTTTCAAGAAAATATTACTTTGAAAAGAAAATTTGTTGAAAAGGAAAAAGATTTTGTTGCTCCAAAGAAAAAGAAAAATGATTCTTTATCTCATCATGCTTTACATGCCACCACTAATGAGATTAAAGATTTGAAAAATAAAATGGATGGTTTGAGTTCAACTTTGAACTCTTGTGCTTTTAATCATTCTAGGTTGGAGTCAATGTTTTTAAAGAAACAAACTCCACACATTCATGCACATCATAACCATGCATTTGCTTATGTTGCACAACATGATCACACTCCTACACATAAGCATACTAAGGTGTACATTTGTACACATTGTGGCCGCAAAGGCCATTTAGCAAAATTTTGTTATGATAGGTTAGATCATTTTAATTTTGCTAAGAATAAAAATTTTTGGGTTCCTTACAAGACTAACCCCAAAGGACCCAAGAAAATATGGGTACCAAAATCCCCACCTTGTGTATTTAATGTAGGTGAGGGCTCTCACAAAACGTGAAAGATTTGGTGCCTTGGTAGTGGATGCACATGGTCTTGATGGACACACTTTGAATGCATCGCTATCAAGGAAGATTGGTGGGATGACCACCATGTGAGGAGCTTTGGAGTTGGTAACAATTTCTAAACTCCTATTTTTTATGTTCATACTTGTTCATCCATAATATTCATAGCATGTTCATGTTTTAAGATTTTATGTGTTTCTTGTGGTAATAACATCTTAGATGTAGTCTATTTCAAAACTTGTATTATACATGTACAAATAGTGAGCTACATTTGTTTTATATATATGGTTGCTCTTCATGCTCATTTGTACCCACTATAGGCATATGTATAGATTAGTTTGATGATTCTCATTTATACATGCTTTACCAATTCTTTATGATTTACTTCATGTATATGTATTCTTAATTCAAATCTAATAAATATACATGTATACCCGTGAGTCTCTTGCCTTCATGCAAATACATTTGATAGACTCTTTTATTTTTGGGATATGTATGTGTATTGTTAGGATTGGATAAATCATACATATACCATGAAGATTGTTGTTTTTATGAAAAATGATTTTGAGTTGATTTGTTAAAAATGTGATTTATGAGCTTATATGACTAATTTCATAAAAATGCTAATTACATGATTTTTGAGCACTCACACTTTATTCATACTTGTCATGACATAATTTCATGGACATATCTTGAGCTTTATAGACCATGAGTGATTAAATCTTTATGTATTTAGTTATGTTTTATGAAAAACATATATTCTATGATTTGATGTATTTGAAGGATCTTTAACTAGTTTTTCAAAAACAATTTATACTAGTTATTTGTTCTTCAAATAGTTTTTGAGTTTTTCACATGATCTTATTTTTCTCAAAATTTGATGCTTCATGAATTGAATATTAGTTTAAATGTTAGCTTTTGTCAACACTAGGATTTATACTTGTACACATTATGGACCACAAATAAATCTATATATGATTGGGTTTGATTACCTATTTGTGCCATTAGGTGTGCTAGTGTAGCTTAGTTTTGATGATCATTACATTTTTAAACTTGTATTCCCATTTAGGATTTGTGATATGATCATGTGATTTCATTTCATGTATATGTTTATTTTGCCAACCTTTAAGATATACATGTATACCTCTTGAGTCATTTGCCTTTCATGCAAATCTATATAAATAGACTCAATTGTGTTTAGGGATATGTATGTATACTTCTTGTGTTGTCAAAACATACATATACCATGGAATATATTTGGTTTAATAAAATTTTTGATGATTTTCATGTTTTCGAAATTTATGATATTTAGAGGAATATTGAGCTTTATTGCTATTTTTCATGATGCCATGTTCCACATAACACTAGTACACTCATTTTTTAATATGGACTTTATGAATACTAGAGTGTCTTTAGTGCCATGTGATTTATACATATTTCATGAAATTTTTTTTGCTTTATTCCTTGATTGAAGGATTCCGTGCTAGTTGTTAAACATTTTCATTTAACTAGTTCGAATTCTTCATGTGGTAGATTATATGATATATACACTTAAGCTTATTTTTCTATTGGTATCATTGGGTATTTTCAATTGGTATCAATATGAATTTCCTTTGTATATACTCATATTTTGTCCTCACTTATATGTATGTATCTACTTCTATTCGTACACTCTTTTCATACATATATATGATTTGTTGTGTGCTTGAGCTAAAATTGGTTACTTTTTTTTAAAAGCACAAAGGTTGTTAATGCTAAGCTTAAATTCAAATATTATTTTTCAAGCTTGTGCATTAGTTTTTTAAATTGGCATCAATGTGGTTGATCTTTATTTTACAATTGATCTTTATTTTACGATTTGTTGATCATTACTTTACTATTGATCACTATCTTATAATTGATCATTTTCTAAATTGATATCAAGATTTGTTGAGAGAATTCAAAATTATGTTTTATAAGAAAAATTCAAAATTTTTGATTTGTATTGCCTATATGCAAGGAGAGCTTAACATCTCTTCTACATATAGATTTATGTTGAGTGTATCTTGTATTGAGGAGCTTGACATCTCTTCTTTATATGGTACACGTGTGTAGGGGGAGCTTCACATCTTCTCTTATGTATTACATAATATGTGTTATGTGAATTGGGGCTTATCATCCCTTCTTCATGTAATGCATATGTGTAGGGAAGTTAACTTAGCGTCTTCCTTTTCATGAATGTATATCGCATATAACCTTTATTGATTGATTTGGATTACCCCTCTATTGGTTCTTTGTTTCGAACAAAAAGGGGAGAAAAATTTTATTTTGATTTGTTTTGCTTTAACCCCTTTGTTGATGATTGACAAAAAGGGGGAGAAGTATTTGAGATATATGCATGTCTTCCTTACTTAAGGGGGAGTAAGATTTGTATTTATGCATACATGTTTTGTTTTGCAAATAGGAGCAAAAATATTTGATTTGTTTTCATCTCCATTTGCATACATGTCATGTGCTTCATTGTCATATCTTTTTATTTATGTCTATGCATGAGTTAAGGGGGAGCTTCCTTGAAGCTTTACTTTAATCCATGCATATATAACTTCATGAGTTTTGTCATCATCAAAAAGGGGGAGATTGTTGGCCCAAAGGCCCATCACTCTAGTTTTGATGATGATCAACTCATGTAGTTATAGTACTAATGATCTTGTGTTTAATTAGTGACAGATTTTTTATCAAGATCTTAGTAGGTGTGGAGCTTCAACAAAGGATTTAAAGTCAAGTTGGAAGCCAGCACCGGTTGATTCACGAGCCTATGCATCAAGACCACATCTAGAGATGAGCTCGGTGGATTGCATTTGGACCAAGTCAAGAAGATGAGAAGACTTCAAGGGAAGACTTCAAGATCAAGACTTGTGTCTAGGTATAAGATTTAGTTTTTGTGTTTTAGATAAAATGTAAAGGATAGAATAGTTGGTGGATTGCTCAAGTATAGATCACACACACACTCTTGATTTATTGTCTTTTCATAAAAGAGTTTTCAGTTTTAGAAAAGATTTTCTTTTTGGAAAAATACATGTTGGTTTTGGTCTTTCTATATATACATATCCTTTAACCAAAACCAAGTTTTATGATTAAGTCCAAAAACATAGATATTTTATCTCAATTGTGTAGTGGATCATATCCATACACACTATGCTTTTATAAGTTCAAAATATCTTGTTTTTGTATTTGGAGAAGTTTTAGAAAAACATGTTTTGGAAAATACAGTTTTTCATATGAGCCAATATTTTCATATTACAAAAATAGTTCAAATCTATTATAACATGCCTTGATTTTGTGCAAGCATGTTTGTGTATCATTGTATATCATTGAAACTATTTTTGTAGATTTACTGAGAATTTATGGGATTTTTATTAAGTTAAAAGACATACCTTTTAAATCCCTTAACAGTGCTGACCTAGAGCTGGCTGTCAGGCCAGTTCGGTCGACCGGGCGGTCGACCGAACCAGGGTCAGGTCGACCGGAGGCTTCAACGGTCTGAAATATGACCGTTGGCCTGTCGACCGGGCGGTCGACCGACAGCTCTGACAGACCCCAACGGCTAGTTTTTGACAGCCTATATATTGGAGGGTCTTGTCATTGTTTTGAGCTAAGATTTTTGGAGATTTCTAAGCCAGTTTTTCCCATCTTTTTAACAGAGTTTTCTCCACATATTTGAGAGCAAATACTTCCAATCAAAAGGGAAGAATTTATCAAGAGTGATTTAAAGTGTGATTCTTTGAGTTTTCCTCCACCTTTCTAGTCCTTACTTTTCTCACACTACACTTGAGCATCCATAGATATATCTATCCTATAGGAGTGTTGTAGTGAGAGTGCTTTTAGGTGATCAAAGTGTTGTGATCACCAAAGATCTTTCTTTGTACTTTGAGGAAACGGGCAAGTGTGCTCGTTGGTGGTTTGGAGTTCGGTTGTGAACTCTTTAGTTCGAGGTGCGGCCTCGGCAAGCTTGTGGGGCTTGCGTGTGTACGGGACTGGGAGTCCGAGGGATTGTAGGTGTTGCGGCACCGGGGAGAGATCCATTGGGATCTTGCATAGTGGAAAACCTTCGTGTGTCGAAGGCGGGGATGTAGAGCAAGTGTGCTCGAACCTCGAAACAAACCCTTTGTGTTTGCGATTGCTCACTCTATCTCTCTCTCTCATTGTCTCTTATTATATCTTGCATTACTTATCTTGTCTCTATCATTTATATGCTTGATATACTTGTTGTGCTTATTTGATATATACTTGCATGGGATTGCTTGCCAACACTTGTATTCAACCAAGAGAGCCAACGCGGCACCTCAACCCATTCAAGGGGAATCTAGAGGAGTTTGTCCAGAGCCCTTCACGGGGAATTCGGCAACACTCTTGTGTTATACCTAAGTGTTTAGTGTAAAAGTTTAATTTGGTCATAATTGTTTTAACTTCCGCATTATTTGGCATTAAGTGACCGTTAGATTAGCCATCACCTATTCACCCCCCTCTAGGTGATTTTACATACTAAACTAGTATACGTTGGCCCTAGGGACATCTCGGACTCAATAGGAGATTGACTGTAGCACCCTGTTCTCGAGAAACGTACCTAGATACGTGTCCCGATTTTTTCTATCATTTCATTTTAATTTCTTCCCGTATTTGTTTTTGATTTGTGATTATTTATATTATTTGGTATCGGATCTGAATTCTCAGACCTAGAGTCAGCCCTGATCTGGACCGGGGACCCGATACCAGTGTACTATCTGATTTAACTTTTCGGGTAGTCCAATTTGACTGATTTCAGTTTTAGATATTATTTTCCAATATTTTAAATTTTTCATGATTTTCTGAAAATTTTCAGAATTATTCTGCAAAATCTTCAAAAGTGATGTCGATTGGTGTCACTAACCGATCCTAGGATTTTTTTAATTTTCAAATGGAGTTGAATTTCTAAAAATATCTTTCACATTACTTCTTAGAATCTCATGTTCAATTTAAATGCATTTTTTTAGATTTTTCTAAATTTATCAAAATTTGACCAGTTTTGGTGTCGACCGGTATCACTGGTGAATTTCAAATTTTTTTAATTTAAAAAATAGATTGAATTTCTCAAATATGATTTTACCATGTACCTTAAAATATTATTTTCTATATTTTAGAATTTTTTGAAACATTTCTGGAACAATCAACTTTTACCTAATTTAAATAATAATATTATTTTCCTTTCCTTGCTTTTCTTGCATTTTTCCTTCTCCATTCCTCTACTTAATACTCCCATGTTATTAATTTAATTATTTAATAATATATTTATTTATTAATTTTTCCAAATTTCGTTTTCTTTTCTTTATTTTTTTATTTTCCTTTCTTTTGTTTTCTTCTTTTTCATTTTTTCTTTTTCTTTTTCTTTCTCCCCTACCTGTTCCCCTGCCTCCCCTTGCCCTGCAGCCGCCCACACCCCTTCCTCTCCTTTACTGCATACAAACCCCTCACCCTTCCTTTCTCTTTTCTTTCCTTTCCTTTCCTTCTTTCTTCTCATTCTCTCCATCTGTCTATCTCTTTCACTCTCCTACCAACTCCACTCCTCTCCCTTCCCCATGACCACTGCCTCTACCAGCATCAGCCCAGTTGCTGCCCTTCCCTAGGCCAGCGCCATTCCCCTAGACCCCATTTCCGCTTCCCCAACTTCCTCCTCTTCAGCCACCCCTTGCCTTCTCCAATTTCATTATAACCCATCACCATAACCTTTATTTGCTCTTTCAAATTCACCATCAATACTCCGCCACCTCCTCCACTTCCACTTCCACTACCTTACCACCACATCCACCTCCTCCTCCAATTCCCATCACCACCAGCAACTCCTCCTACACCACCACCAACTCCTCCTACACCACCACCATCTACATCACCCTCATCAACCACCACAAACAACAACACCAATAACACCCCACCCCTTCCTCCTCGGGGCCAGGCCGCGTGTCGCCCCACTCCGTGAGCGCCGCCTCCTCCCTTGCCGCCGACAGCGGCCAGCAAGTCCAGGCCGCACCCACTCCCCTTCTCCTCTTCTTTCTTTATTTCTTTTCTTTCATTCATTCTTTCTTTCTTTTCTTTTTTCTTTTTTCCTTTCTTTCCTCTTTTACCCCCTCTTTTCTACCAAACTCTCTCTCACCCTCTCTCACCATCCACTTTCTCTCTCCCCTCTCCCGTGCGCGCATGCACGTGCTCTACGGAATCCCAGATTCTAGCTTGGTGTCGCATTATAATTTTAGGCTAGTACTTCACTTTATGTTAGGGGGAGTACCTCTTGTGTTTTGGGTGAGTGTTTTCTTGTGTTGTTTCATGCCTTGCTAGTTCTATTCTAGGGCTTGATGCATGTTATGGAGTATAAATTCTTGGTTAATTGCGAGTACTTATACTTGTTAGTGCAATTGTTTTCCTAATACTTGATACATGTTTAGCGAGTATCTCTTTCTGGGATAACGAGTGCTTGTCTATATTGTTTCATGTGTTGCAGCCCTATATATTGTTATTCATTTTTTGGTCGTTATTATAACTCATTGACCTGGTACTATACTTGTATTGGATATGCCTAGATACGTTCCAATTTCGCTCGACTTCGCATAGCTAATTAATAGATTAATTTATTATTATAAGAGATATGGTTGTGAGGAGTTTGAAATGTTTAATTATATTATTTTCCAATATCATGTTATATGATCGGATGATTACCTAACAAATGATGTTGTGACTCTGTATTCAACTTACCTGACACCAACATGTTAATTACCTGACAATTGACACCTGACACCAACATGTTATCACCTGACACATTATTATCATTTTACAGGGACTTGACACTTGTTATTATGTCATATACTTAAATTCATGTACTCTTGTATTTAACATGTTCCTCCTCTTTTAATAATCTTTTTAATTCTCATAAACTGATCATTATGGACACAATTGTAGTAATTAGACAATTTACACTAAAATGGGGGAAACTGATGAGTATCGATGTAATCCCTTGTTTATCATGGTCTTAAGTGTCGCGTGACCACACTCTTGGGATTCACTTGGAGGCCACCAAGTGTTTCCATGGGGTATGCTGATACCCCTACTCCCTGACTTCCTTCCGGGTTTGCAACAAGCCCCTGGGCCTATTCTTGTGGGAGCAGCGATACCCTGCTCCTATTCGGGCATGCAATAAGTCCCGGTACCTAACAGTACGGTCCGGTTCAGCTCCGGATACTCCTTGGTCATTGTCCCGGGTAAGTACGAGACCTAGTCTAAACATCGTTCATAATCTCTATCACTTTTCAATAACTTACTCTCTGTTCTATATGCTGAGGTATGTGGAATGGGACACATACCGATGCATACAAATCGGACGAGTCTTAATAATATAATAATAACATGCTACTGATATCTGACTAGTGATATAATAGATCTATACTTGTGAGCCTATATTTCAATGCATTATCCTGCTCGCCACTTACACATGATATCTGTGCTACTTTGTTGACTTACTTGACTTGCTTATTTCCGAGTTTCCATACCCTTTCATATTGTGAAGGCAACTCGGGTTATATGAACTCAGATTATAGTGATGTGAGGTGTAGGGTATTATATAAGGATTTCTTGTTTGAATTATTCTTTCGACGTACTAATCTTACGGATCAGTAATTTGGGCTTGTATATCTTGTTTTCCCATAGTTACTTTACTTACTGTCTCATTTCATGTTCATATATGCTTATATTCACGATACACCTTTCATGTACATATGTGCCTGATATGCACGCCACTTGGCCTCATCTCTTATACTCATTGGGTTGCATCTGACAACCTTGAACCCGTATATCCAGATTTTAGGGCGTGGAGTTTAGTAGATCCTTACCGTGGCAATCAGAGTAGCACAGAGGAAGCTTGAATTGTCACCGTAGCTCTTTTCTTCCAGCTCTTCTCCTGATTGGCCCTCGAGACCCTCTTGCTGCTCGTGAGTACCTCTAAGCTTTTGATTATATATATTTTTTGAAAATCATACTTTTGTATCCTCTGGTGATGTAATATTCTTATAATATATATCACTTTCAGTGATAACTATGTACTTGCACTTTTCTGTTAGAATATATATTACTACTGTGCTTCTGCACTCTGATTATTGCATGTACTGTTGCTTAGTGTATATATGTGAGGATATTTTCACCCTGTGTATATACGTCGTAGTAATGTCTCCATATCCGCAGGATCGGGGCATTACAGGGTGGTATCAGAGCCTAGGCTCTCACATTTTCAGTACAACCAGTCGACAGATTAATGTATATTAATTTGCAACTAGAGAGCATAAATCTTGGATATACATTTTAATTGCAAGTGCGATATTATATATTCCTTCCTCGTAATCTATTTCTTAGATCCTGAGACCCTTCTATCTTTTTCCTTCCAGCTTCTTCCTATCATTCTTTCAACTAACTCAGATATAGAAAGACGAGGAACACGTAATGGTCCTGGAACTTCTCATGACAGTTATAATGGAGAGAGCGGTAATATGATGAAGGTACTTCAAGGCATGATGGAGAGTCAGCATCAGTAGATAGAACTCCTGCAGCAAGGGTTATTGACAGACCTAGAGAGCAAATGCCAAGTGATGTATCTGATTTCCGAAGACTACTGCTGGCTACATCTTCGGGTACTAAGAAGCTGTTGGACGTTGATTAGTGACTGATTGACATGACGGATCTGAAAATCACCTAGAGGGGGGGTGAATAGGTGATAATGCTAATCAATGCTCAATTTAAAAAATATGATGAAAATATGATGCAACAATCTCCCAAAACAAGACTAAGAGCCGAATGCCCCGTGAAGGGTTCTGAACTCCTTCCTCCTGATTCCTCGTAAAATGAGTTAGAGGTGCGCAATGCAACCTTGTTGTATGGGATAATGATTGACAAGATGAATGACAATGAATATGGCAATGCCAATCAAAAGCAAGAAGTAATAGCAATGAAAGTAGAGCAAGAACAAGGAAAAGTAAACCAAACGTAAACACAAAGATATGTTATCGAGGTTCGAGCACCCAGCTCTACTTCCCCGCCTTCGCCAGAAGGATTCCAACCACTTCCACAATCACAAAGACAGTTACACAATCACCGCAGTACCCAACTCCACAGGAGTACCCGGTTACACAATCTCAAGTACAAGTAATCTCTGGGTAGTCAAAAGACCACAAACTCTCTCTTGTAAAAATTCTCTTCCCTTACAAAAGGTCCTTAGAGAACAATGAGTAGGAATGAAGCTCTTGTGTGCAAGGAGAAAAGAAAATGAAATCAGAGAATTTCTTTTGAAAACACTTCAGAAAATGAGAGAATTTCAGCACAAAAACCAAGAACTTTTGAAAGCCTTAAACTTTGAAACTTTTGGAATTTTTCTCTTGTAATTAATTGTTGTAAACAATCTCTCCCCAAACACCCCTATTTATAGGAGAGGGCTAGGGTTTAGAGATAAAACAAACTTAAGGCTAATAAAGTCATATTAAATTCAAAACATATCCTTAAACCAATTTTTAAACACAAAAAGACAAAAATTAAACAGCTCAGAAAAATGCCCGTTTGAACTCCAACGGCTAGTCCGGTCGACCGGCCGGTCGACCGCCAGTTCAAAAATAAAGCCGTTACAGGCATCCGGTCGACCGCCCGGTCGACCCAACAAACCCGAGAGCAAAGCTACTACAGTCAGGTCGACCGCCCGGTCGACCGGCAAACATGCACACTGATACGTGCATCTGCCAGAACCACGGTCGACTTGTCCGGTCGACCGGACAAGCCTGACATGGGCTCGGTCGACTGGTCCGGTCGACCGGCTCAGGTCAAAAGTCTGGATTTAAAACATAATTTAAAAAGCCTTTGATTTTTATCAAAAATACTTTAAATAGTACTAAGTATGAAACATAAAAATTGATTTGTAGGCAGAGGATTTTGTATTAAAATATTTTGTACATATTATAGAAAATAAACTTAGAAATAGTATGTGCGCAAAAACGTGTGTGATTGAGCTTCAAACCTATCCATTATTCTTTAACAAAATTCTAAACCTATAAAACTAAAAACAAATCTTGTTGAGCAATCTTCAAGTCTTGAGCCATGCTATGCCTTGCTAGAGCCTCCTCTTCTATGTTCCTTCCTTGATATGCAATATGCCTTCTTTGCTTCATGAAACCTAGAAGTTGTTGCAATAGCTAAGCAATGGCCTCCAAATATGGTACTAACCTGAAACTCATCTTAAACAATCATATTAGTACCAAATAGCTCTTATTTGGTTTGTCATCATCAAAACTCAAAACAAATGGAGAGTGCAACCTCTTGGGCCAACAATCTCCCCTTTTTGATGATGACAAAACAAATAGGCTATAGACAAAAATATAAGGGAGGAGAAAGCTCCCCTCAAATAATGCTATCTTAAAAACAATGTAAGGTACAAGCAAAACTCATATGATCAAAAACCATGAAATAAATAAAATGCTTGCAAAAACACTTAAACTCAACTCAAAACATGATCAAACAATATGTTATGAACTCATATGGAACCAAAACCATATGAATGCATAAAACCATCATATCATATGGAACCAAAACCATATGAATGCATAAAACCATCATATCATAAAAACTCATTCTCCCCCTTTTTGTCATACATCAAAAAGGGTTAAGAAAACATTTTTATTCAATAACACAAACATTAAGTTCACCACAAATATAAGAAAATTTAGCAAAATCAAGTGGTTTTGTAAAAATATCGGCTAGTTGCAAATCCGTAGAAACATAATCAATGTCTATATCTCCTTTCTCGAAATGATCTCTAAGAAAGTGATATCTAATCTCAATGTGCTTGGTCTTACTATGTTGATTTGCATTCTTAGTCATGTGTATAGTACTAGTATTATTACAAAATATTTTTATATGATCAAAATGCAAATCAAAATCAAGGAGAGTATGTTTCATCCAAAGGACTTGTGCACAACAAGCCCCGCGGCAACATACTCCGCCTCGGCGGTTGAGAGTGCTACGGAATTTTGTTTCCTAGAGGACCATGAAACAAGACAATTACCAAGAAATTGACATGTCCCACTAGTACTCTTTCTATCTACTCTACAACCGGCATAGTCGGCATCCGAATAACTAGTCATTGAAAAATCTCCAGTTTTCGGATACCAAAGACCCATTCCAATTGTGCCCTTAATATAACGAATAATGTGTTTTACCGCAATAAGATGAGACTCTTTAGGACACTATTGAAATCTAGCACAAAGACACACACTAAACATGATATCCGGCCTACTTGTCGTTAAATATAAAAGACTTCCTATCATGCTTCTATATAATTTAATATCAACATTTTTACCTTGGTCGTCCTTATTAAGCTTGGTAGTAGTTGCCATTGGAGTGTTGCAAGCCTTTGATCCTTCAAGCCCAAACTTCTTTACGAGCTCCTTTGCGTACTTGGCTTGACTAATGAAGGTTCCGTCTTTCAATTGCTTGACTTGGAGTCCAAGAAAGAAATTAAGCTTACCCATTGAAGACATTTCAAATTCAAGTTGCATTACCTTTTCAAAATCCTTGCATAAAACTTCATTAGTAGATCCAAAGATTATATCATCAACATAAATTTGCACAATTAATATATCATTATCAACATGCTTAGTAAATAGAGTTGTGTCTACTTTGCCTTTAATAAAATCATTTGAAATTAGAAAACTAGAAAGCCTTTCATACCAAGCTCTAGGAGCTTGTTTCAATCCATACAAAGCTTTATCAAGTTTAAAAACAAAATCGGGATGAACATGATCAATAAAACGGGAGGTTGAGAAACATAAACTTCTTCATTAATAAAACCATTCAAAAATGCACTTTTTACATCCATTTGAAAAAGTTTGAAATTTTTGAAAGATGCAAAAGCTAGTGTCATCCGTATGGCTTCAAGCCGTGCTACGGGTGCAAAGGTCTCCTCAAAGTCAATTCCTTCAACTTGAGTGTAACCTTGGGCCACTAACCTAGCTTTATTCCTAATGACATTTCCGGACTCATCCATCTTGTTTCTAAAGATCCACTTAGTACCAATTATTGGTCTATCGTGGGGCTTAGGAACAAGGTGCCAAACTTGGTTGCACTCAAATTGATTGAGTTCCTCTTGCATGGCAAGCAACCAATATGGGTCCGTCTCGGCTTCGAGAATGCCTTTGGGTTCAAAATGAGAAATGAAAGCAAAGTTACCACATAGGTCATGGAGTTTGGAGCGCGTTGTGACTCCTTTAGATGCATCACCCAAGATGAGCTCCTTAGGATGATTTGTAGCGTATCTCCAAGCTTTAGGAAGCGGTTGAGAGCTTTCCTCTTTATCCTCTTGAACATCACCAATTGATTCTTGTTTTTCTTCTTGAGCGGGTGAGTCCTTCAAGGATAGTTTCTCCATGTTTTCACCTAATGGTTTAATCTCTACAACATTCTCAACAAACACATTAGATTCTTCAAATTTAACATGCATGGATTCTTCAATGGTATGAGAAGTTCTATTAAATACTTTATATGCTTTGCTAGTAGAAGAATATCCAACAAAGATAGCTTCATAAGCCTTAGCATCAAATTTACCCAAATTATCCTTAGTATTTAAAACAAAAAACACTTGCATTCAAAAACTTTAAAATATGCAACATTAGGTTTTCTAGAATGATACATTTCAAAAGATGTTTTGGAAGAATTTTTGCATAAATAAATACGATTTGAAATATAGCATGCGGTGTTTACGGCCTCGGCCCATAAATATTGAGGGAGGTCATATTCACTTATCATTGTCCTAGCCATCTCTTGTAATGTTCTATTTTTCCTTTCTACAACTCCATTTTGTTGTGGAGTCCTAGGACAAGACATTTCATGCTTAATTCTCTTTTCATCACAATAAGTTATGAAGAGTTGGTTAACAAACTCACCACCTCTATCACTCCTTATTCTCAAAATCGAAAAACCTTTTTCTTTTTCAACTCTTTTTCGAAATGTTTTGAAATATGAAAAAGTTTGATCTTTGTGTTCCAAAAAGAAAACCCAAGTAAAACGGGAGAAATCATCAACTAAAACAAATGCAAATCTACTACCATTTAAACTCTTAGTTTTAGTTGGTCCAAAAAGATCCATATGAATTAGTTCTAAGGGCCTAGTAGTCATGATATCCTTAATTGGTTTGAAGGAAGACTTGGTTTGTTTCCCAAGTTGGCACGCACCACAAATGCGGTCTTTCTCAAACTTCAAGTAAGGTATACCCTTTACTAAATCCTTAGAATTAATTCTAGCAAGATGGTCAAAAGATGCATGTCCTAATCTTCTATGCCAAAGCCAAGAATTTTCATCAAAAGCATTCAAGCATTTAGTAGAACAATCTAGATTAAGCATGTCAATAATATAAACATTATTATCACGAAAACCGGTAAGAATACAATCATTGGATTTGACATCAAAAATCTTGCAAGAAGTATCATCAAAAATAACTTTAAGTCCACGGTCACAAAGTTGACTAATGCTAAGCAAATTATGTTTTAAACCATCTACTAAAACAACATTCTCTATAATAGGAGATGCACCAATTTGAATGTTACCTATACCGATGATAGTTCCTTTGGAGTCATCCCCGAAGGTGACGGTGCCACCTTCCATGTACCTTGATAGGGTTGTGAAGTTGTTGATATCCCACGTCATGTGTCCTGAACAACCACTATCAAGGTACCACCGCTCCCAACGTCTTGGAGCCTTGGTGTGTACCTACATCAAATAATTTAGGTCTTGATTTTGGTACCCACATTTTCTTGGGTCCTAAAGAGTTAGTTTCATTAACCCAAACAAGATTATTGGTCCTATTTACTTGGTCATAACAAAATTTAGCCAAATGTCCATTCTTACCACAATATGTGCATCTATACACTCTACCATATTTAAAAGCATAGTGAGTGTGTGATTGTGAGCATGAGAATTGTGAGCATGGGAAGATTTAGCATGAGAAGTGCTATGTGTAGTGTGAGCATGAGGAATCTTAGCATGTGAATCTTTAGCATGAGAGGTGTGCTTTTTAGAAAACTTTTCTTCAAGCCTCTTGGTATTAAAAGCACAATCTTTTTAAACCTTTTCAAAATTAACCATTTTAGATTTAAAAGAAGAAATTTCTTTTTCATCAACAATAGGAGCTTTTGCCTTACAAGAAACCTTGTAGGCACTAAATTCATTTTGAATAGAAATAAGTTTTGAAGAAATATCATCCTTTTCTTTAGAAACCATAGCAAGTTGATTTTTAAGAAAAGCAACTTCCTTTTGTAATTTAAGACGTTCAATCTTTTTATTGTCATAAGTTTCAGAAAGTTCAACAAAGGCATGTACAAGAACTTCCTTACTTAGCTCATCATCTTCATCATCATGAGATTGAGGGGTTACCTTTGGTGTGTTTGCCATGAAACACATATTCGCGGTATCCGCTTCTTCTTCTTCGGACTCGCTTTCCGAATCCCATGTTGCCTTGTAAGCTTTCTTTTCTTCCGACTTCTTTGGTTTGAAGGAGGAAGTCATCTTCTTTTTGAACTCCGAGCAATCCGCCATGATGTGTCCTAACCTTCGGCAATTGAAGCATATAATTCTTTTCTCCTCTTTGCCTTCAAACTTTCTTCGAAAGTTGAGCTTGTTCCTCCGGTACATCCTTTTGACATTTCGCACAAGGAGGGAGAGCTCCTCATCTTCTTCTTCATCTTCTTCATCGTCTTCAAGAGTGGATGAAGACTTGAAAGCTATGGACTTCTTCTTTAGTGGAGCGGCCTCTTCTCTTGCCTTCTTTTCCATCTCATGGGTCTTTAAGTTCCCAATGAGACTAATGAGGTCCATCTCGTCCTTGTCGTTCAATTCCTTCAAGGTGGTGGCCTTTATCTCCCATGAAGTAGGAAGAGCCCGAATCACTTTCCGCACCTTTGGTCATTGGAGATAACATCACCTAAGGAAGAAAGAGCATTGGTGATTTTAGTAAATCTTGTAATCATACAATCAATAGTTTCATCATCAAGCATTTTAAATGATTCATATTGAGACCTCAAGAGATCTATCTTAGCTCTCTTGACTTGTGAAGTCCCTTCATGTGTGACCACTAAGTGTTGCCAAATCTCATAGGCGGATTGGCAATGAATTACCCGTGTAAGGTCATCCTCATTCAAGGCGGTTAATAGGGAGTTTTGGGCCTTGGAGTTAGCCTCATATTCTTTAAAGTTAAGGTCGGTCCAAGTGCTCTCATCACCATCGGGTGCTTCATAGGGTTTGGTCAAGGACTTGGCTACTAAGCTACCCAAAGATTGCAAGAATATAGTCATCCTAACCTTCCAAATGGGGAAATTGAGTCCATCAAATTTAGGTGGGGTTTTAATGTTATCGGCCATGTTTACTAGTGTATGAATGTAAGGATGAAAATGTTGATTAGCAATATTTTAAGGATCTCTCTATGGATGTTAAGCCAAACCTAGAGTCCAAGCTCTGATACCAATTAAAAATCACCTAGAGGGGGGGTGAATAGGTGATAATGCTAATCAATGCTCAATTTAAAAAATATGATGAAAATATGATGCAACAATCTCCCAAAACAAGACTAAGAGCCGAATGCCCCGTGAAGGGTTCTGAACTCCTTCCTCCTGATTCCTCGTAAAATGAGTTAGAGGTGCGCAATGCAACCTTGTTGTATGGGATAATGATTGACAAGATGAATGACAATGAATATGGCAATGACAATCAAAAGCAAGAAGTAATAGCAATGAAAGTAGAGCAAGAACAAGGAAAAGTAAACCAAACGCAAACACAAAGATATGTTATCGAGGTTCGAGCACCCAGCTCTACTTCCCCGCCTTCCCCAGAAGGATTCCAACCACTTCCACTATCACAAAGACAGTTACACAATCACCGCAGTACCCAACTCCACAGGAGTACCCGGTTACACAATCTCAAGTACAAGTAATCTCTGGGTAGTCAAAAGACCACAAACTCTCTCTTGCAAAAATTCTCTTCCCTTACAAAAGGTCCTTAGAGAACAATGAGTAGGAATGAAGCTCTTGTGTGCAAGGAGAAAAGAAAATGAAATCAGAGAATTTCTTTTGAAAACACTTCAGAAAATGAGAGAATTTCAGCACAAAAACCAAGAACTTTTGAAAGCCTTAAACTTTGAAACTTTTGGAATTGTTCTCTTGTAATTAATTGTTGTAAACAATCTCTCCCCAAACACCCCTATTTATAAGAGAGGGCTAGGGTTTAGAGATAAAACAAACTTAAGGCTAATAAAGTCATATTAAATTCAAAACATATCCTTAAACCAAATTTTAAACACAAAAGACAAAAATTAAACAGCTCAGAAAAATGCCCGTTTGAACTCCAACGGCTAGTCCGGTCGACCGGCCGGTCGACCGCCAGTTCAAAAATAAAGCCGTTACAGGCATCCGGTCGACTGCCCGGTCGACCCAACAAACCCGAGAGCAAAGCTACTACAGTCAGGTCGACCGCCCGGTCGACCGGCAAACATGCACACTGATACGTGCATCTGCCAGAACCACGGTCGACTTGTCCGGTCGACCGGACAAGCCTGACATGGGCTCGGTCGACTGGTCCGATCGACCGGCTCAGGTCAAAAGTCTGGATTTAAAACATAATTTAAAAAGCCTTTGATTTTTATCAAAAATACTTTAAATAGTACTAAGTATGAAACATAAAAATTGATTTGTAGGCAAAGGATTTTGTATTAAAATATTTTTGTACATATTATAGAAAATAAACTTAGAAATAGTATGTGCGCAAAAACGTGTGTGATTGAGCTTCAAACCTATCCATTATTCTTTAACAAAATTCTAAACCTATAAAACTAAAAACAAATCTTGTTGAGCAATCTTCAAGTCTTGAGCCATGCTATGCCTTGCTAGAGCCTCCTCTTCTATGTTCCTTCCTTGATATGCAATATGCCTTCTTTGCTTCATGAAACCTAGAAGTTGTTGCAATAGCTAAGCAATGGCCTCCAAATATGGTACTAACCTGAAACTCATCTTAAACAATCATATTAATACCTAATAGCTCTTATTTGGTTTGTCATCATCAAAACTCAAAGCAAATGGAGAGTGTAACCTCTTGGGCCAACATGATCTTCTATAGGCAGCCCTGATCCCTGATGAGAAGCAGGTGGAAGGGCCAAGATGTAACTGAAAGATGTGATCAGTACCTGGTTGCTGTCGAAAGCAAGATTGGAGAAATCCATTACTTGGGACTAGTTCTCGAAGGGTTTCTATGAGAGGTTCTTCTCTGTATTAGCTCAAAAGAGATGGAAGAGCAATTCATCAGGTTACAGTAGTTGAACTGATCTGTGGATGAATGCGATATTGAATTTCTGAGACTCAGTCGATTTTCACCTTACATGGTGACCAGTGAGGAGAAGCGGGCTAGCAGGTTTCAGTAGAGGCTGAAAATGGACATTCAAATGTTTCTTATCCCTCAACAGCTAAAGACGTACTCTCAAGTTCTCTCTAAAACGGGGGCTAAAGAAGAAGGACAATAGCCAGGTACCGAACAAGACAGTAAATAGGCCATTCTGGCAGAAGGAACCTAGGCAGATCTAATAATGCCCCGCTGGCCAAACGACCATTCTGATTTACCATCAGCAGGCGGTATGCAGTTTTTACCAAAGACTCGGACACAATAAATGTAATTACCAGAAAAGAAATGGATTATGCTTATATTGTGGGTTCGAAGGTCATTGGATAAGAGATTGTCCATTCGGGAGGGTAAGGAATGCTACTCTGGTTCGACTAGCACTTCCAGTACCGCCAGTGATAAGAAACCAGGGACTAACTAGCAGAGGAGCTTCACTACCCTCCCAAAGGCATGCATTTAGTCAGGCCTGGGAAAACAGGAGAATTGGAGTAGAAGGAAAAGGAGCCAAGCTTACCATTTCACTACAGAAGAAGTCGAGGCATCACACGAAGTAATGGCAAGATGTGGTGCCCAATACCCAAAGCTGGAACCCTGAGGATAACACCGTGACCACTACCCCTGACCTTTTGCATCCTGAGTTGGTAATCTTCCTTACCCCCTTTTTTTCACTTTATCATATTATCATCGTTGACCCTAGTCTCTTTCGTGTTTATCTCCTTCCTTATTCAAATTTTGAGGGCGAAATTTTGTTAGGTGTGTAGATTGTAGCACCCCATTCCGGGATACGTACCTAGATACATGTCTCAATTTTTTTCGATCGTATCGTTTCAATTTCCTTCTCGTATTTGTTTTTGGTTTGTGATTATTTATATTATTTGGTATCAGATCAGGATTCTCAGACCTAGAATCAGCCCTGGTCTGGACCGGGGACCAGATACTAGTTACTACTACCCAATTTAACCTTTCTAATAGTCTGATTTGACCAATTTTAGTTTCAGATTCTGTTTTCTAATATTTTATATCTTTCACGATTTTCTGAAATTTTTTAGAATTATTCTGCAAAATCTTCAATTAACTTGTTGATATTTTGTGGTTGATAGCTAGCATAACTTGAGGGAGAGTTTTTACAAAGCTCTTTCCTAGATTTTCTTTTAAATAGCTCATATGTTTTGTCATCATCAAAAAGGGAAAGATTGTTGGCCCAAAGGTTACAATCCCCGGTTCTGTGTTTTGATGATAACAAAGCATATGAAGTTATTTGGTACTAATCAAGTTCAAGAGTGTATTTCAGAGTTATAAAAGATCTAGCAGGGTTCAAGAAGATCTAATAGGTTTCTTCCTCTAAAGGAAGGTGTTGATAGCTCAAGGTTACTCATAAACGGGATCATAGCTCAAAGCACTCAGCGTCGCTCAAACGTCACTATCAGAGAAGCCCATTTGAAGATTCTTTTAGTCAACTAGAACCTTGTAAGAAACTAGTTTGTTAAAGAGTAGAATATAGATTTGAGGCTCAAAGATATACACACACAAAAGTGCACCTTTTCAAAAGTATGGTTTTGATACTTGTTCCATATTTTCTTAGAAATTTCTATCTCAGTTTAGAACTTCTATCTCATGGCTATACTTGTCTTCTCTCTTCCAAAATTCAAACAAAAATTATTTAAAAATTTTATTTATCTTTAAAATTTACTTTGACCCAGTTTTTGGCCTAGGTCAGTCGACCGTGCCTATTACAGGCCAGAATGATCGACCGAATCTCTTGCAATTAGGGTGTCATGTTATGTACATTCCCGGTCGACCGACTGGTCGACCGGTCCCTTATTGCGGTCGGCCGGGCAGTCAATCGACTGTAACTAGTTTGGTTTGAGTTAAACATGGTCGACCGAGAGCCAACGCCCAAATTTTTTTGAATGGCCGGTCGACCGGCCGCTGGTCGATTGACAGACTGCCAGATTGGTGGTAACGACTAGTTCTTTTAAATCTGTTTTTAAACATGTTTCTTTAAAACGTGAAAAGTTAAATTTCTAGCGTCAATTTCTTCCTCTTTAGACCTAGTAAAACTATTCTAAAAGATTTTCTAAAACCTATATAAAGTGTAAATTTCTTCCTTTTTAGACCTGGTAAAACTATTCTAAAAGTGTTTTTCTAAAACCTATATAAAGGGTCAATGGGATTGAATATTTCACAACAACAAATTTTATTGAAAAACTAATTTTTGCTTTCAAAGAGAAAAAGTTTCAAGTTTTCTTTTGTGCTCCTATTTTTAAAGTTTTAATTGAATTTTTCTGCTTTGAAAATCTCTCTTTTCTGATTTTTGCTCTCACTTACATCCTTGAGCTTCAAATTTACATTTTACTCTATAGAGTTTTTGTAAGAGAGTTACAAAGAGAGTGTTTGTGATCTCTTGATCACCCAGAGCTTGTTATCTCAATTGGCTTTGTGCTACCTCTGGTGTGGAAGATTGAGTTAGGGAGTTGTATACTCTGAGTAGTTATAATTCCTTGTTGTAAGGTCCCTTTGTGGAGGATCCGATAGTGGATAGTGAAATCCTTCACGGTGGTGAAGGCGGGGACGTAGAGCGGTGGCTCGAACCTTGAAAGAAATCTCTTTGTTTGCGATTGCATTATTGTCTCTATTTACTTGTTTATCATTCATTTAATCATGTCGATCAATATTCATCTCAACAAGATAGCAATTGAGCACCTCAACTCTTATTTACAGAAATTACGAGGAGAAGTTCAGAGCCCTTCACGGGGAATCCTACTTCAAGTCTTATTTGAGTGATCGGCTGTGTTATTTCATTTATATTATCTTAAATTTTCATTTAATTAGCTATACACCTATTCATCCCCCTCTAGGTGTAATTTCACCTCGCAACTGGACGAAACCACGGAGCGAAATCAGGGACCTAAGTTCCTGGTATTGCCACAAAAATGCGGTACTTTGCTGCGTTTTCGTGGCTATGTGGAGGATCCATGCGTCGATCTTCGATGCGTGGCCTCGTCTCGCCTTCTAGACCCTTCTTCTGCCTATAAATACTACAAGTTTGGGCCAAAAAAAGGGCGATGGAGGGCAATAACTAGGATATCTCTCTTCTAGTTGTAGAGTAGAATTTTCTTCTCTGTTTTGTATTTCTTCTTTCTTTTTAGATCTTGTAGTAGGGCAAGTTGATTCTGGAGATATATATATATATATATATATATATATATATAATATATATATATATATATATATATATATATATATATATATATATATATATTGATGTAATAGAGGGTGATAATCTATATAAAGGTGCCTCCTTTCTTCTCTATTGTAATCTTTTCCATCTTCTACATGATGCTTAGCTAGTTTTCTTCTCTCATGGCAATCAAACTACTAACCACTAACTAGCTAACCACTTAATTGATAATCTACATGAATCTAATAGTCTCTACAAGACCTTGCTCTTGCAAGAGCCATTGATGGCTCATGATGATGGATTCTAACATCTTACCACTAACAAGCTAACTTGCAATGTCTTCTTTATTTCATGCTCACCTCTACTTGATTTTGATAATCTAATAGTAGCTTACACCTTATTGTGTAAAATAAATGTGTTTGAATGTGAAGAACAATTTCATGTGCCATGCTTTGTAATGCTTTTGAAGCCAAGGACTAGTGATAGCCAATGATCCATGTAATCCAACTATCACTAAGAGGTTAGCATGTTAGTGGAGTAATTAGTAGTTAGTAGCCATGAGCTTTCTTTCATCGTTTCCTTATTTTATTTACTTTGTTTCAAAAACTATTTTCAAAATTTTTTATCATTTTTCTATCATTGTTTTCACCACCTTCTTAGTTCACCATAATTTCATCTTCTTCACAACAAGTTTTATCTTCTTTTCTATTTTATTTTCAAACTCACTTTCTAAATCACTTTACTTGTCATTTCATTTCTATTTTCTTACTTTTGATTACCAATTCCATAACCACTCCTCTCTTTATTTTCACATCGCCGTTTTCGTCGCCTTCTCCACCTATCACTTCTTGTTTTCTTTTTTCCTCTTTATCTTTCTTTAATAATGAAGAACTTGTTAACATATACGTAAATGAACTGTTAATGCTTCTAACGCCTCTCGTCCCTGTGGATTCGACCCGTATATCCATCATGCTATAACGGAAGTATCGAGAAAGCCAAAGCACACACATTTTTACACTAATTTCAAAATAAACATTTTGGTACACTATCTTACCTCGATCAATAATCAAGGCTATCAGATTCATTTGAATTACAATTAAGTAAGGAAGGAAAATAAAAAAGAAGAATAAAAAGTAAACTTTGTTTTAGATTGAGAAATGAGACAGAAAGGAGAGAACATTGCATAATGTCACTTATCAATACAATCCTCTTTCTTTAACATTGAATCTTAGTCTAACCCTAGCTTACAAAGAACTAAAAAATGCATTAAAAGAGGGAAAAAAAAACTTAAGTTAGAACTAAAAAAAAACTAAACTAAACATTTTACTGGAGTGGTGCCCTTCTACCTTCGGAGATATACCTATAAAAGAACATGGATAAGGGAGAGCGTATGAAGATAAGGGGAGCAAATGCTCCCCAAGATTCAAAAGGATTGCCGGAAACACAGCTCTGGCCACATTTTCGTGCCCAGGATCTGCCCACAGGGCCAGAAACAAGGGCCGTGGATTTGCCGCTTCACGATACCTCCTTTTATCCACTTGCTTTCGCAGTTATTCCACTGGATTTGTATTAATCTTTAGCTAACCAATTGGATCTTCTAAAATTCAACTTTAACCAATTTTCATTATATATTATCTTCTTTGATTTACTTCGTTTTTCATATAGAATTTCTTCTAAACCTCTGAATTTCAGTAGATTTTTGTAGATTTGCTCGAGCTAGAAATCCTATCTTTAAATCTTTGGATTTAATTGGATAAACCGGTCCATTTCTCTTTTTTTTTCCATCATTTACCCTGTAGAATATTAGACATTAAAATGAATTAAATAGCAAAGTTTATTTCAAAATAAATGAGAAAATATGACACTAAATATGCAATGGACATGTATAATAACACCCCACACCTATCTTTTGCTCGTCCTCGAGCAAAACAAATAAAAAGAAAAGTAGAGCTAACCTAATCTAACTCACTTTCATAAGAATCATGGTTGCCCTTAGCATGTGCAACAAGCCGTTAAACCTATAAGTTACCCCATAGAGGACGAGTTTTGTCTCGTGAGGATTTTCAGTGAATTACACCCACAAAATCCATAAAGACAGAGAAACAAAGTGTTAGTATTTGAAAATGTCTTTGATGAAGAGAAAACATAATTGAAGTACTATTTACAAAAATTCAATAATCTATAAGTTCTAAGAATACCAAACTTTTCATTTCTAAACTTAGTCTCTTTAAAAACTTGTTATCAATCAAGATAAGAATTAAAATTGTATTTCTCAACTACTCTATTATTTTTATTGGCCCAAAGGCCCTTCACTCTAGTTTTGATGATGATTAACTTATATAGTTATAGTTTACTAATAACTTATGTTTAAATAGTTTCAGTGATTGACCAAGATATTAGTAGGTGTTTGAGTTCAACAAAGGAGTTTTGGAGCTAACACATGGTGATTCAAGAGCTCCCGCATCAAGATCACATCTAGCACTCGGTTGGAGTCAAGCTCGTTGGATCGCATTTGGATCGAGTCGGCTTGGAGACAAGAAGACCTCAGTTTGTTTAGTTTAAGATTGTTTAGATCTTGTGTAAAGATTAGATAGTGCTGATATGCTCAAGTTCACATACACTTATTGGTTTGATTTTTGGTTTAACCAATTTTGGTTCATGTCAAAAACATAGATATGTATCTTACATGTATATTGGATTCTATCCATATACAATATGCTTCAAACTTGTTTCAATATCATGTTTTTGTATCCATAGGAGTTTTGGAGAAAACGATTTTTATTTCAAAAATTCAAGTTTTGAAAAATACAGATATTGTGTTTAAGCCAAATTTCAATATCACAAAAATCATTCAAATAGTTTGTAATATGTGTTGATTTTAAGTCACACATACTTGTACTTCAAAGATCTTATAAGAACTTTTTTTGTGGAATTTATGTGATTTTATGGGATTTTATAGAAGTTAAAAAGATAAGTTTTTAATCCCTAAAACCTTCAACCAGATCAGCTGGCGGTCAATCGAGCCGGTCGACCGGACCAGTGGTCAGTCGACTGGAGTGGTCAACCGATGTGCACGAGGACGTGCACGAGGACGTGCACGTGGCCAACCAACTCGGCCGATCGACCGCGCGGTGGACCGACTGAAAGCATCCCACTCTCAGGTGGGGGCGATAGACCGTTGGCTGTGGCCGGTCGCCCAAAAGGTCATTTCTGACCTTTCCAGACTGCCAATGGGCAGATTTTTGAGGGGTTATAAACAGCCCCCCTCTTGAGGTGTTTTCAACAAGTTTTTAGAGAGTAATTTTTTCCATCTTTACAAGTGTTAAACAACAAGTTTTTAAAAGAGTTTTTGTGCCAAAAGATTTTATCTTTATTTGTTTTAAAGTGTTGGAAATTCAAAGAAAACGGAGAGTCTTTGGGAAAGTGTTTTGATCTTCATTTCTATTTTATTCTAGAGTTTTTTCCAAGTATTTTTCTTTGTGATTTATTTTTCAAACACTTTATTTTCTCACACTTGAGCTATCATATCTATCCTATCTATAGGATCTTATTTTGGTGAGAAAATTGGTTTGTGGTCTTTGAGATCACAAGAGTTGTAACCTTCCTTGTGATGTTGTTATCCCTCTTGTGTAGAGGTGATTGTGAAGGTTGTGTTTGAGTTGGTTGGTATCCCTCTAATTATAGAGGTGATTATCGTTGTTGTTTGGCTTGTGCCTTATCCCTCTAGTGAGAGGTGATTGTGTTGGCTTTGTGCCTATCCCTCTATTGAGGGTTGATTTTGTGTGGCTTAGTGCCTTGCCTCTTGTGTAGAGGTTGTTGTTATTTGAGAGAGGAGTTGTGTACTCTAAGTTTGTATTACTCAAATCCTTAGTGGAGGTTCCATGTGTTGGAAGTCCTGTATGGACGCATTAGTGGAAATCCTTCTGTGTGAAGGCGGGGACGTAGAGCAGTAGCTCGAACCTCGAAACATATCTTTGTGTTTGCGTTTGATCCACTATCTCTTAACTCTCTCTCTTATTTACCTTGCATTATTTCATATTGCTCACATCATACATATATGCTTGGTATGTTTATGTGCCATACTTGTATTGAACCAAGAAAGCTTCAAATAGTACCTCAACTCTTATTTAGAGGAATTCAGAGGAGATAGTCCAGAGCTCTTCACCGAGAATTCGGCTACACTCTTTAGATACACTAAGTGTGTTACAATTTAGCTTTAATTCTGCTTCATTTGTCATTAGATTAGCCATACACCTATTCACCCCGCTTCTAGGTGTACTTACAATTTTCTCCTAAGTCATATGCACATTTGTGATCATGAATATTTGACAAAGGATTTTTTTAACTTGAACTCAGATATTTTGGCGGTAAAACCACTTAGTTCTATTTGGCTTCTAATTTGCCCACGTAATGAGCCTTGGTCGGTGACTCCCAAACTGGACGGTCTTAGGGCGCTGGGTGAGAAAACAACCCAAGGACTTAAGGACTCAAGCAAATAAAGCCACAAAATAAGTGTCTATATTTATAATATGGACCATTTTTAGGCGTGAATACCTATGCTTTATGAGGCACAAATACCTAGCTTAATCAGATGATTTTGATATATATAATATATTATATATATATATATATATATATATATATATATATATATAATATATATATATATATATATATATATTATATATATATATATATTACAAGGCATAAGAATCTTTGTTTTTGAATTCTATGTGTGTAAGTGTATAAAGTATGCATATTTCATCAAGGTAAAAATCAAGACTAAATTACTTTTCTAATTTTTCTTCCTAACTCTAAAAATCAAAAAATAATAATCTTATTTGACTAAGTACAAGAAATCTTAATTATGATTCTCCTATTCCTTAAATTAACTTAATTTCTTACAAAAGATAAGTCAAAATATTGTTTCTTTTCAAAAAGTTTTAGAAGGAAAGGAAATATTTTTTTTATATTAAAAAACCTATGTTATGTTAGAACCCTCTCCCACATTTATCTCATGCATTGTCCTCAATATATGAATGAATGAATATGTGCATGAAAAGAAGAGAAAGAAGAAAAAATATTATCTCAAGGTGGTGGTTCTAGGGTGGTCGTATTGGGCCAAGTGTTGCTACTCAATCTAAGTAATGTGGATTTTCAAAGAACACATTTTTGATGACCTCTTTCTTATTTATAGTTATTATCTCCAAATTGAATAGGATCATGCAAGATCATAACATAAAGATTATATAACTAATTTTAGAATATCATCTCTCTGTCATTATGGTCTATACCTTGGTCCAACAATAGAATATGATTCGAAAAAATGTTATCTTGGGCTCAAGAATGAAACGTTTGGGAATCAATACTGACTCGAAAATGTGACTTAAATCAAGTTTAGGTTCAAGAGTCAGTTTTGGTTCAAGAGTTGGCTCCAAATAAAAAAAAATTAAGTTTCATATTCTTTTCTCATCAATAGAATGTGATTTTTCAAAATCGGTGGTTCAATTTCAAACTCTATGGGTACAAGAATCACTGATGGCTCAAAAAATTGGTCAAAATCGGGTAAGAATACTGGAGTCAACATAGGTTCAAAAATTAGAATTGAATCACAAAGTTAAGGATCGGGGTCACATTCATATTCAAGTTCAATTTCTTTGGAATGAAAAATGCCAATTTGTTCATGGTTTGGGATTGGTCAAGTTCAATTTGTGTGATGAAATTGAATTTTGGTTAAAGCTTCCAAGACACTATGATTTTTGGGTCTCATCAATATGGATAGAAGTGTCGAGGATGGTAAAAAATTGGATAGGGAGAGTTTTCTCATTCCTAGCATTCATTGTGTTTATCAAATGACTTATTGTTGCTTCTAATCTATCGAAGGACTGGGTCAGGGCTTCCATACTTATGTATAAGTCAATAGGTTTTTCTTGTTGTGACAGGACTTAGAAAATGAGTATGGATCTGGATTTGAAAATTTTGTGGGATTATTGAGTCCGTCAAGTTTTGACTTTGTCGCTTGGACTCATGCAAGAGTTCTAAAATCTTATCATTTTCGGACTTAATCGAGACTTTCATCCTCTTTTCGAAATCCAATTTTTCCTCTATTGGTTGTTCTAGAAACAAATTATATGGAACTGATGTTGGTAAGGTGGTTGACCATATGACTCGGGATAATTGTATCCCCCTGACTTGGTGAATAGTGGAGATGATTATTATTCCATTCTTATTCATAATATTGAGACTGGGGCATATGTTGATTCGGATTAAACCAATCTGACATACTTGGTTGGTTAAAGTTATGAAATGCATGTTGGTGTTATCCGAAAAAAAGGTCGGGGGTATAATATGGATTACTATTAAAGTTGAAAATATTACTGTTATAATCTATTTCACACAAACAATGACAAAAACAAATTAATACAATCAATAAATAATAATCAAACAAAAGAAAGTAAAATCTAGTCTAAGTTAGAGTAGATCTTAGACCTAGACGACTCCTAACTGATTAGACTGTCCACGAGAGGTATATTACATCAATCTAATGACAAGTTAATTAGTTAGGTAGGGGCAAGACTAGTAGGAGGTATCCGTGCCTGAGCAACGGGCCTAGTTATGTCAAACCACTATTCTTCGAGGTTTCGCCTCTCAATCCCCAACCATTGACACCGATTTGACTTGAGTCAAACTCTAACAACTTTCTACTTAGGTCAATCTCCTATTGAGCTTAAGATATCCCTAGGGTCATTGTCTACTTAGTTTCAATTAGGCTGGGTTAGTGAGTGAGGAGATTTTTTTGGGCTAAGAAAGGGTAATGACTTCCCCTTATCCTGTTTAAGGACAAGCCCTTAGTTCATTTTATTGCTCATGTGCAAGTATACAACAAAAAGTAACACTCAAGCAATATATTATACAAGCACGTTTCCTATGCTACATGCAATGCAGACATATCTTGGCTCCAGCACTCTTCAACAGAATACAAATGTAATAAATAGACAAATATCCTAGAATGCAAACTCTAGACATTTTTTTTAGCATTTAAAATCACCAAGTTACTGTTGAGGTTAGAACAGTGTGCAAGGTAAGCTAAACAGAGAAATAAAAAGTTGCAGAAGTTAAAACACAGAAATATAATCACCCTATAAAAAAGAAGAATGAGTAATCCAATCAAACTGTCACGAAAATGCGGGTTGCTGCGTTTGCGCGACAGAGTTGAGAGCTTCTGGGCTCTGCTTTCTAGAGCAGAGTTCTAAAATGAAATAAGCACCTGTACACAAAAACAGAGAAGATAAATTAACCGTTAGTAAACTTGAAAAGAAACTTACCGTCCCTCCCCAGCAACGGTGCCAAAATTTGAAAAGAAACTTTCTGGGCTCTGCTTTCAGTAGCTCATTTCCTGAAATAAGCACCTGTACACAAAAACAGAGAAGATAAATTAACCGTTAGTAAACTTGAAAAGAAATTTACCGTCCCTCCCCAGCAACGGTGCCAAAATTTGATCAAGTCGAACTTGTGCACAAAAAAAAGAAGTTTAAAAATTGATAACAGATAGTGCAAGATTGCTTAATTCTACTACTATATCAAGTGGCTATGTGGGTCGTGATCTACAAGGAGGGACTGCGATAGAAACGTCAGGTAAGTTTTTTCTAAGTTACTAAAATTGATTAAAGATTTCTTCTTTTTTCTTAAAAAGAAAAGAAAAGTGTTAGTAGTAGAAGAGGAGAAGAAGAAGAAGGTGATGTGTTGGTGTTTGAAAATGTATAAAATCTAAGTTAAAAAGATTAAAGAATAAAGAAAGAAGAAGTGTATTAAAGTATGTTTCTAATCTAAGAAATAAAAAAAGGAACCAAAGAATACTTACTTACCTCTTCAGTGCTTTCTTACTTTGGATTCATTGTGACAATTTGCCTTATCTTGAAGGTGATCACAGTATGACATATAAGATATTTCCCATCCATCAATCTATCAAATGAAAGCGCAAGCAGAAAATAAAAACAGAAAATAATACTTGCTATTAGAAACAAATGTCCATCATCATAAGCCATCAGTGGCACTTGTAAGAGCAAAGCATAACTATCAAATTCATTTGGATTACAATCAAGCATAGAAGGTAAATAAAAAGAAGAAATAAAAACCAAACTTGATTTAGATTGAAAAATGATGACATAAAAGGAAAACATTACATTGGTATCACTTCTCAATACAATCCTCTTTATCTTTTTAACATTAATCCCAGTCTAACCATAGTTTATAAAAACTGAAAATTACATTAAAAAAGAAAAGAAAAACCTAAATTAAAACTAAAAAAAGCCTAAACTAATCTCTCTACTACAGTGGTGCCCTTCTGCCTTTGGAGATACAGGTATTTATTGGAGTATATGAAAAAGAGAGAGCATACGAAGATAGAGGGAGCAAATGCTCCCCCAGATTCAAAGGGATTGCCGCGAAAATACGGCTATGGTCGCGTTTCCGTGTCCAAGATCTGGTCATAGGGCCAGATCTAAGGGCCATGGATTTATTGCTTCTTGATACCTCCTTTATCCATTTGGTTTCTCAGTTATTCTTCTGGATTTGGTGATATCCTTGTTGATCTTTAGCTGACTAATTAGATCTTCAAAAATCAGATTATAACCAGTTTTCCTCTGATATTATCTTTTTTATTTACTGCGGTCTTCAGATAGAATTGCTTCTAAACCTCTGAATTTGAGTAAATTTTCGTTGATTGGCTTGAACTAGAAATCTTGTCTTTAAATCTCTGGATTTCGTTGGATAAACTGGTATATTTCTTCTTTTTCTTTATTAATTATCTTACACACCATTTGACAGTAAAATGAATTAAATAATAGATTTTATTATAAAATAAATAAGGAAATAAGATACTACATATGCAATGCACGTGTAGTCAGAAACCTAATTAAATAAAACAAAACAAAACAAATTAGAGTCCAAATCAAACTTAAAAACCAAATCTTGTCTAAAAGATGTTCTTACACGCAGGGCTGTCAATAGAAATAGGGTCATTGTCGACAGACTACATAGCCTCAACTTTTGAGAATGACTTTGCATGCCGTCTGTCGACAACAATCTTGATCTAAAGATAGACTAAGTTGTACTTGTCGACAGACCAAGTTTTGTTGTAAAAAATGTGAGTCTGTTGGCTTTTTTGCTCTGATCTCCTACATCAGTCCTTTCCTCTACAAAAGAGCTCATTCTGGAGTTATAATCTGGATATAGTTGCTCGGCAGGGTGATAGTCATAGAGATCTGCCACATTGAATATCTTGGACATCGCCATATCTCTTTCCTTAAAGAGTTTCTCCCTTCTTTTTTTGTCAGCTGTCGCTTTATACTTTTTATTATTTTTTTGCAACTTCAATCGAATCTTCTCCTTTAGAATTTCACTCTCCGTGGGATTCATCTAGTAATGTGGAAGATTAAATAGACTTGTTTTTGGAATATGATGGTGGATATCTTTCATGAGTGATAATCCTTTGGAAGCTCGTCGTACAAACTCTTTTAAATTCTTCCAATAATGGCCTCGTCTTCTCAGGAATTTTAGCAGGTTAAGTAAATTCTTCTTTGACCACTAAAACAAATCTTTGCTTTGTTTCCTAAAATTCTACTAAATATTCGCCTCGATTGTTTATGGATATAAATTTTGACTCCTTTTCTTTTGTAGACTTTGGAGCAAGTGGAATCGACCTCATGGAAGCCCTTTCGCCCTTCCAATTGAACACATAGATGTTCATTTTACCTATATTAGTTGCATCAACATCATGTTGCCATGATCTCCTCAAAAGAATATGTCATGTGTCCATATCAACCATATCATAAGTAATGAAATCTTGATAAAACTTGTCAATTAAAATTGGAATATGACATAGATCTTTTACCTTAATAGAGGGGCCCTTCTTGATCTACCAATGGTGTAAGGATTGAGGTGTGGTTCCATCTTTAGCTTCAAATATTCCAAGAATACTTTAGAAACCTTATTCTTGCAACTTCCATTATAATAATGTGGTTGCACACTTTGCTATTGACCGAACACCTTTAATAAAAGATTTGATGTCGCTGTATAGTATCAGGTGCCTTCTGATTGCACAGTAACCTTTGAACAACACAAGCTGCATAAGGGGATGGTCGAAGCGGGGTTGATAAAGGAGGTGGTTATAGTAGGGGCGGCTGATTTGGCGGTGGTTAATGTGGGAGTGATTGTGAGGCTGAAGGTGGAGGTGGAGATTAGTTGATGGATAATCCCGTCTGCTTCATTATGTATTGTAATATCCTATTACCAGAAAATGTACACGGATGCGTGTCTCGATTTTTCGCTCATAATTTTCTCTTTTCTCCGTATTTATTTTTCATTTAGTATCACTTTTTTTTATTATTTTGGTATCGGATCTGGATTTTGTGAACTCTGAGCCATCCGAGTCCAAACCCAGGATCCGATTCTAGCATACCACTTGATTTGACCTTCCTGATAGTTGGATTGAACTTATTTCAGTTTCAGATATTTTTTTCAAAATTACGGATTTTTAATAATTTATTGTAATTTTTCTAAATTATTTTGCAAAATCTTCTGAAATTGGTAACGACTAGTATCACCAGTTGACAGCAAAAATTTAATTTACAAATAGAGTTAAAATTTGGAATCAGCATTCAAATTATTTTCAGAATCATATTTTCTATTTTAGTGCATTTTTAAAATATTTCTGAATTAATGAAAATTCGGCCGAACCGGTGTCGACCGGTCTCATAGATTGATTCTAAGATTTTTAATTTACAAACTAAGCTAAATTTTTTGAATCCGATTTCACATTATTTCTCAGGATAATATTTTCTATTTCATAGAATATTTGGGAACCCTTTGAGTTAGTCAAATTTTACCTGATTAAAAATAATATTAATTACTTTTCTTTTCTTGCTTTTCTTTCTTCTCCACTCTTCTACATAATTTCACTTTCATTTTCTTTTCCCTTTTATTTTCTCCACATTTTCCTTTCTCTTTTTCCTTTTCTTTTCTTTCCTTTTTTTTTCCTTTTTTTTTTTCTCTTTCTTCAACTTTCTTCACTTCTCTTCTTTCTCCTTCTTCCTATTTTCTTCTTCTTTTTTTTCCTTCCCCAGAAGCCAACCGACCTTTTCTTCTCTCTCTCTCTCTCCAAGATCTCTCTCCCCCTCTCAAATCTCACTCCCTCTCTTTCCATTTTCTCTCTCTATTACACATTCTTTTTCACACCATCTCTCCCTCTCACTCCTTCCACACACCATCGGTGCCACTACCACCGGCAACCACCACGCCGATGCCCTCACGCTGATACCCAATTCTAGCGCCACCTCATGTAACACCCCGTTCCCAGAATATATACTTAGATACGTATTCAAATTTTTCATCACATTTTTATTTAATTTCAGTATTTATTTTCGTTTTATGATTATTTATGTGATTGTTTTGCATTGGTCCGAATTCGTAGACTTAGAGTCAGCCCTAGTTTACACCAAGAAATCGATCCTAGTGTATTACTTGATTTAGTCTTTCCGGTAGTCAGATTTTATTGATTACAGTTTCAAACACGTTTGTCAATATCCTAGATTTTTCATTACTTTCTTGAAATTTTCCAAATTATATTGCAAAATCTTCAAAATCGGTATCGACGGGTATCGCTGGTCGATTCCAAGATTTTTAATTTACAAAGGGAGTTGAATTTATAAAATCCGCTTTTACATTATTACTTAGAATCACATTTTCTACCTTAGTGCATTTTAGGGATTTTTTTGAATTTATCGAAGTTCGACTGGTTTTGGTGTTGACCGGTATCGCTGATAGGTGCCATGATTTTTAATTTGAAAACAAAATTTATTTCTAAAACTTATTCATATTTCCTCAGTGTGATATTTTCTACCTTCGGGTATTTTTGGGAATTTTCTGATATAGCTGATATTTTCTGATATTATTATAATATTATATTTTGAAATCTTTCCTTCTGTCTTTTCTTTTTCTTTTCCTCCACCAACCCACCTACGCACCTATATGGGCCTGCCCCCTTTCCCATCACTCCCTTTCATCTTGCTTTTTCTCTTCTCTTTCTTTTTTCTTTTCCTTTTTCCATTTCTTTCTATCCCCCTCTTTCTTCTTTCCCCCTTCTTCTACATGGCGATGCTACCATCGGCCAAAGCGTCGTTCGACCTGCGCTGCGCACCTCCTCTAGTGACCGCCCCTCCACGACCCCCTGATCTCTCTCTCCTTGTTTCTTTTTCTTTTTCTTTTCTTTCCTTGTTCTTTTATTTTTCCTCTTCTTCTTTTCTTTCCCAGATCCGTGCCGCCCTGGACTTTGCCAACCTCTGATCACACCTCCCTGAGCTCCGGTGACTGCCTCCTCCTCCGATCTCCCTCTCCCCTTTTTCTTCCTCCCCTTTTCTTCTTCTTCTTCTTTCCTCTCCTTTTTGCTTTTTCCCTTCTTTTTTTCCCTTCCTCTTTCTTCTCTAGCCCACGATCACTGACGAACCTGCGGCCACCGCGCCGCCCCTGGCCGGCCACCTGGCCGGCCAGCCCTTCTCCCTTTCTTTGATCTCTTTTCCTCCCTCTCTTTTATTCTCTGTCTCCTTCCTTTCCTCTCTTTCTCTGTAGCACCCCGTTTTGGGGATACGTACCCAGATGCATGTCCCAATTTTTTTGACCATATTGTTTCAATTTTTTTTAGTAATTATTTTTGGGTTGTGATTGCTTAGGTTAGTTTGTATCGGATCTGGATTCTCAGACCTAGAGTCAGCTTTGACCTGAACCAAGAACTCGATGCCAGCAAGCTGCCGGATTTGACCTTTCTAGTGGTTGATTTGATCGATTTAGTTTGAAATAATGTTTTTCAATTTTTAGATTTTTCATGATTTTCTGAAATTTTTCAGAATTATTCTGCAAAATCTTCAAAACCGGTGTCAATTGACATCGCTGACTGATTCCCGAATTTTTATTTCCAAACGAAGTTGAATTTTTAAAAATGGCTTTCACATTACTTCTTAGCATCTCATTTTCTATCTAAATATATTTTTTTGAATTTTTCTAAATTTATCAAAATTTGACCGATTTGGTGTCAACTAGTATCGCCAGAAGATTCTAAGATTTTTAACTTGAAAATTAGATTGAATTTCTCAAATCCAATTTTACTAAGTATCTTAAAATAAATTTTCTATTTTTGAGAATTATTTGGAGCATTTCTGAAACAGTCAAATTTACCCTATTTAAATAATAATATTATTTCCTTTCTTTTCTTTTCTTGCTTTTCCTTCTCCACTCCTCAACCATATACTCTCAGGATATCCTATTAATTTAATTATTTAATAATATATTTATTCATTATATTTTTCTTATTTCTTTTCCTTTTCTTTATTTTTTCTTTTCCTTTCTTTTCTTTTCTTTCTTTTCTTCTTTTCTTTTTCTCCTTATTTCTCCCCTTACCTATTCCCATACCTCCCATCCCCTATAGACAACGTATGGCACCAGTAGCAACCCATCTCCCCCCATCCTTCTCCATACTCTCCCTCCTTCTCCTTCTTTTAATTTCCTTTCTTCCTTCCTTCCTCTGTCTCCAACTTCTCCATTCCTCCTTCACTCCCACCATCACTCTCTCCCTCTCTTCCCCTTTGGCAGACCGTCGCCCCCACCAGCGCCGTCGCGCCACCGCTACCCTAGCTGGTGCCACCCCCAACCTCCCACTTCTTTCCAGTCCCCACTTTCCTCTTCTCCAAACTCCATCTCCTCTTCTCCAATTTCCCAAAACCCATCACTATAACTTCATTTTCTCCCAAAATCCACCTTCAAACTCCTCAATTTCTTCACTGCCATCACCCAACAACCATCTCCTCCTCCTCAAACTTCCAACACCACCATCAACCACCACCACCACCATCACCACCACCACCACCATCACTTTCAACTACAACAACATCAACAACACCACAAACAACCAAACTCCAAACTCTAGAACCCCTCCTCTCCGAGCCCAAGGCCGCGCTGCCTCCCTTCTCCGGAGCCGCCGCCCCGGGCTGTTGGCGATGCCGGCGCGCTGGCCAGCCCCCCACTTCTCTTCTTTCCTTTCTTTCTTTCTTTTCCTTCTTTCTTTGTTTTTCTTTCTTTCTTTTATTCCTTTCCTTTTCCCCTTCTTTCCACTTTTACCCTGCCCTTCATTCCCTAATTACGCCACCTTATCCACACACACACACACACATCTCTCTCTCTCTCCTCTCTCTCTCTCTCTCTCTCTTTCCTACAACTCTCTCTTAGCCTCCTCACTCTCAAACAAATTCTCCTCTCTCTCCTCTCTCATTCTCTCTCTAATTTTATAATATATATTAATATATAAATTGGTAGCATGCTCGCATGTGTTTGCGGACTTACCGGATTTTAACTTGGTATTGCATTCCGATTTTAGGCGAGCGCTTTGTTATTATTAATTCATGTAGTAACTGCTACTCTTGCGTTTATAGCATGATACATTGATATGTGGATGTCATGTTACTACCGTTAAATGCCTAACAATTGCTACTGTAGCTCTTAGTACATGATACATCGTTATACAAGTTAATATATGATGTTGTACTCTGTATTCTTATCGGACATCGACATGTTATTATCTGACACTAATATGTTATACTAGACACCTGATCCAGGACACTTGATATCTGACACCGTACTTGACATGTATACTTGACATCTGATCCACGGCACTTGATATCTGACACCGGTACTTGACATGTATACTTGATACCTGATCCATGATAATTATATCTGGCACCGGTACTTGACATGTTAAACTCGACACCTGATCAACGACACTTGATATCTGACACCGATACTTGACATGTTATACTTGACACCTGATTCATGACACTTGATATCTGACACCGGTACTTGACATGTTATACTTGACACCTGATCCCTGATACTTGATATCTGACATCGGTACTTGACATATTATCACTTGACACCTGATACCTGACACTGATATATGACACTAGATGATGGACATGCTATCACTCAGTTGACATGCTATTACCTGCTACTAGTACATTTGACATGATATTATGACACCGGACTAGATACTATTACACATGATGCATGTGTTTCATTGCATATTCATGACTATCACTTTTACGGGGACTTAGCATGATTATTATATTATTACCAGACATTTGGTACTCCTGAAATCCTGTGCTCCTGAACTCATGTATACTTGAACCCCTGAAATAGGGAGATTCCTGACATTATGTTCCTGATATTATACTCCTGTTGATCTCCGTAATAGGATAACCATGGATAATGGACTACTGTGAATACCTTGTGGACATTATCACTGGATAATCTGTAATATTGAACAATTACATCGAAAAAAAAAGGGAAATTGATGGGTACCAATATAGCTTCTATGCTTATGGTGGCCATACAAATGTTGTACAACTAATTCCTGGGATTCGACTGGAGGCCACCAGGTGTTTTCATGGGGTATACTGGCACCCCTACTTCCCTGCCTACCTGTCGGGTGGTTGTAATACCCTTGGTATATTCCTTTGGGGAGCGGTGACACTCTATTCCTGTTCGGGCGTATACTAAGTCCTACGGGCATATAGTAAGATCTGGTACCTAGCGGTACATTCCAGCTCAGTATAGGATATTCCTAGACGGTTGTCCGGGCATGCACAGGACCTATTCTAAACGTGGTTCGTCGATCCCCATCAGTTTCCAGTAACCAACCTCGCGCGACTTATATGTAGAGGTATATGGTATGGGACATATACCGAAATATACAAATGAACGAGTCTAATAATAACTCGATAATTGTCTTCATGCTACATGAATTTAATGTTGTTTCCATATTTCACCATTTATTGTGATTATTCCATAATTCCTTATTTAAGTACATAACACTTGGCCTGTTACACTTGTATTTGTTTCATGCCACTTGAATTCTAATGTCATTTCCATATTTCACTATTTATTGTGATATTTCATGCTTACTGATTTGACTAATAATACTTGACCTGAAGCACTTGCTTTTGTTTATACTTGCCATTTGGGTTCTTCTTGCACTCGCTGGGTTGCCCACTAACAACCCTGGATTTACATGTCCAGATCTATAGCTTGGACTGAGGTGGACCCTTCAGCTGAGGACCAGGCCTTCTTCGAGGAGCAGGCGAATCAGCGTAGCTTCATACTGTCTTGGCTCGCTCGCGAGATTCTCTCTTTCAGCTCGTGAATTCTTATCTTTTGTACCATGTACAGTCTACTTTTGTGCTTCCTGGTGATGTAATACTTATGTAATATTATATCACAGTTTGTGACTATTGAGTAATTGTACTTTTGTGTTGGAATGTATATTATCACGTATTTCTGCACACTGATTCCTATATTGTTCTGAGGCTTAGCATACATACATGATGGTATTATTGCCCTGCGTATGTACGTCGCAGTAGTGTCTCTATATTCGTGGGATCGGGGCGCTATAGGTTGGTATCAGAGCCTAGGCTCTCACACCTTCAGTACAGCCAGTCAGCAAACTAATGTTGGATTAGTTTGCAACTGGGTCGTACGAGTCATTGCTATACATTCCAATCACAAGTACGAAGTTATCTATTCTTTCCTTGAAATCTATCCCTTGGTTTCTAAAATCTCATGCAGCTCTTTATTTTTGTCACCTTTTCAGCAACTCGAAATTGAAAGACGGGGAACACGTAACGGTCCTGGCACTTCTCGTGATGGTTCTGACGCAGAGAACCACATGATGAGGATACTTCAGGGAATGATGAATAGCCAGCAACAGCAAACAGAGCTCTTGAGATAAAGATTATTGACTGCATCCTAGGAGTAGAGGCCGGGTACTGTGTTAGATTTCAGAGGAGGTCACAGCCAGCAGTCTATTGGGGTACTGAGAAGCCCCTGGATGCAGAGAGTGGCTGATTGACATAAACGATCTTCTGAAGGCTGCCAGAATTCCTAGTGAGAACTAGGTGAAAGTGGCCAAGATATAACTGAAAGATGTGGCAAGGACTTGGTGGCTAGCCGAAAAGGCAAGGCTAGAGAAGCCCATCTCTTGAGACCAGTTCTCGAAGGGCTTCTATGAGAGGTTATTCCCTGCAACGACTCAGAAGGACATGGAGGTGCAGTTTATTAGGTTGCATCAGTGGAATCGATCAGTGGATGAATATGCTGCTGAATTCCTAAGACTTAGTCGGTTTGCACCATATATGGTGGCCGACGAGGAGAAAAGAGCTAACAGGTTTCAACAAGGATTGAGGGTAAATATCCAAATGTTACTTATACCAATCAGCTGAAGACATATTCCAAGTTCTTACTATAGCTCGTGATGTAGAGCAGGGATTGGAGAAGAAGAATAGAAGCAAGCTGCAGCACAAGCCAATGAAGCACCAATTCCAACAGGTGAACAGTGGAAATCCAGTCAGATCTATGGTGTCCCATTAGCCAAGCGACCATTTCAGCCTCCTCCTCAGCAGCTGTATGTGGATACTGTCAGAAGTTCGGACACAATCGACGAACTGTCGTATAGTTAATGGACTGTGTTTGGCTTGCAGATCTGGCGACCACTCGGTGGGTGATTGGTCCGTTCAAGAAGACATGGAAGCAACTCTAGCACTTTCAGCACGAGTGGCACTACCAGCACTTCCAGCATGAGTGGCACCCCCAGCACTTTCGGCACCACTGATGAGGAGGAATCTAGGGCCTATAAGCAGAGGAGCTCCACTTGCTCCCCAGTGCCGGACTCTGGGTCAGGCTCAGAGGGGACCCAGGACTGAGTAGGCCGCGAAAAGGCCAGTCCTACAACTTGACCGCTAAGGAAGCGAGGTATCGGGAGAAGTAGGGCAGGTACAATCTTGGTCCACTCAATTCCCATCTTATCACTCTTTAATTCCAGTGCATCACATTGTTTCATATCCAGTAGTTTACTGCTTTGTATTCTATACCCCTAGTATGTATGAGTGACCGATAGGAAATAGTATGGGGAATGGGGTAGTCATTACTAACAGGATTTGTAAAGCATGCACTGTGGGTTATGTGGATAGAAAGTTAGAAGCCGATATGTTCATACTGGACATGGAGGGTACGATGTGATCCTAGGCATGACTTGGCTTAGCAAGTATCATGCAGTGATCGATTGTCGAATCAAGAATGTGATATTCAGAATTCCACACCAACTGGAGTTTCAGTTCATCAGTGAGCGCAAGTCCCTAAGGAAGAAGGATCAACTGGATTGTGCCACTATGAACATAAGAAGAAAACGGTGTCAGTATGGAATGAATTCTAGATGTATTTGAGGAAATATCAGGACTTTCAACTGACAGAGTTTTGAAGTTCTATATTGACATTATTCCAGAAGAGACTCTCATCTCTAAATCACTGTACTGGATGGCACCAACAGAATTGGCTATATTGAAAAACAACTGCAGAAGATTCGAGTAAGGGTCTAATTAGACCGAAGTACTTCACCTTGGGGAGCACCAGTGTTATGGCAAACAAGAAGGATGGTGGCAAGAGATTGTGTATTGATTACAGAGAAATTGAACAAAGTTACCATTAAGAACAAGTAGCCTTTGTCGAGGATCGATGATCTCTT